>PVIR01022844.1:0-27742 GCA_004026965.1 Petromus typicus
ATTTTTTAAAGCAAGGTAAGTTAGAAGCCAAATTGCACCTTCATTGCTTACAATATAAATGCTAAGTGAGTTCATATAAACTCTTTTCAGACAATGCACGGCCTCTAGAACAATCTACACTAAAAGTCATACTATTACAGTGTTACGAATGGATTTCCAAAGTCTTTAAGATGGTGGCAAAGCATGTTCTGTGCACACGGACTCCCGCTTCGGTGGCAAAGCATGTTCTGTGCACACGGACTCCCGCTTCGGTGGCAAAGCATGTTCTGTGCACACGGACTCCCGCTTCGGTGGCAAAGCATGTTCTGTGCACACGGACTCCCGCTTTCACTCTTGAGGCCATTCTGCTCAGCACTTCCCCAGGGGACACGATCATAGAGGGAGGAAGTTTCATGGGTGATAACCCTACTGAGTGAAATAGCAACCCTTAAAAGCCCTTGGGAAAATTCACTAGGGGTTGAAATAATCGTTAAGCCTGAATTGGCCGGGACATTTTGGAGGAAAAAGAAAAACCATATTCTTGACATTAATTACTTTGAATGGTGGAAATACAGGATATATTACTAATTCTAAAATAATCAAATAAAAATTAGTCTATCTGCATTTCTACAACTTTTTGAATAGCGTAGTTATGTTAACTTTTTCCTAAAGTGACTGATTTAACAATATATTCTTTACAGTCAAAATAAAATTCATGTCCAATTACTTATCTCAGAGAATGGTAACTAAAGTTTCTAAATTATCCATGTTGAATTGAATTTTATATGTTTGATGGAAGATTTCAGCTTAATGATAGCTTCTCTGACTGAGGTGAGAAGGAAATTCCATGTAGTTTTAATTTGCAATTCTCTTGTTGGGACCAAGGGCCACCAAAACAATCTCTCAGGACAAAACATGATCTTAAAGTTCAAAACATAATCTTTATTACCCAGCTGGGGGCCATCCTTCCATACTGAGGAATGTACAAATGTAAACTGGGACACTATTTAAAGACAAAATCTCCTCCTCCCCCCATCTGTTGCCAAGAGGTTTCTATGCTGAGGTGATTAGATCATTCTATTGTTAAAGTGCAGAAGCAAGTCATTAAAGAAGCCAATAGCAACAATTAGATCACTGGTTACCATAGAACAGTACATTCTAAAAACATACAATTTGTGGCTGTGCACATCAGTTGGGTGGACAGTTCCCAAGGAGACAAGTTCCAGGTTCACAGGGAGGTTACAGGATACAGAGTGGAGGCTTTTAACAAAATGGCTGTTTTTATGTCAAGTTGGGTCTCACACTCTGGTCACTAAGGTGTTGGACATATATTTTTGTCTGTTTGAACTTATTTTGAGAAGTATGCATTCATTTCATTTATGTACTTCTTAATGGATTCGTCATTTTATGGGATTACTCTTTAGAGTTCTTTATATGTTGCAGATATTAATTCTGTATCATGGAAATATAAACTGTACAACAACTATGGAAAAAGTATAGAGATTCTTCAAAAGATTAAACATAAAATTACCATTTGATCCAGCTATTCCACTCCTGGATATATTTGCAAAAGAATTAAGGGCTGTGTACTATAGTGATACATGCACACCCGTGTACATAGCAGTGCAATTCACAATAGCTAAGCTGTGGAAACAACCTACATGCCTATTAACAGGTGAATGAACAAAGAATATGTAATATATATATATATATATATGCACAAAAATATTACCAATAAATAAGAATACATTTGTGTCATTTTCAGGAAAACAGATGGAACTATATTGACTGAAATTAGTAAGACTCAGAAAGTTAAATATAACAAGTTTTCTCTTATATGAGCAGCCTAAAAAGTAAACCAATAAATCCATCCATAAGTCAATCAATATGAAGTGAGAATTAGGAGGTAGACTTCTGGAGGTGGGATAGGGGTCAAGTGGAAGGGAAAAAGGGGAAATGGAGCTGAAATTAATCAGGCTATGTGTAGACCGACTTCCCCCAATAAACTTCACTATTGTGGAATATTAATATGCAGTAGTACAGTATTTTTTGAAAAGTTTTCAGTTTGGTCACCCTTAAAATGTTTGTACATTTGGCATATCTCATTAATGTTACTGAAAAGTTACTCTGAGGAGAATAAGTGATCACTATTACGCTCCATGTTTTATTCAAGAACTGTCAAATACTGGACAATAAGCTCCTGATTCAGTGTCCACAAAGCTCAAATTTATGAATACAATCCCACATCAAAGAGAAGAAACATCCTCCTGGTGGTTAACGCTGATTGTCAGCAAGTGGATTAAGAGAAACCTAGGTGAGTGAATTGTCTGATTCGCAGCCTCATCAGTGGACGAAGCCCCTGATGAGCTCACAGCAGGACCGACCATGAAGGCAGGACCTGGGCTGAGGCAAAGGGACAAGCGACTGTATCGGGTCTCTGGCCCCTTCCCCTGGCACCCTTCCACTCTCTCTGACCACCATGAGTTAAGTATGCCATGCTGCCGTGCTCTTCCGCTATGTCATTCTGGTCTGGCTGAAAGCAATGGCACGTGAGATAAGCCAGTAAACTATGTACTGAAACCATGGTCCAAAATAAACCTTTCCTCCTGTAAGTTGCTTTCCTCAGGTATTTACTCACGGAGACAACAAGCTGACTAACTCATTCCAAGAACCAGCCTAGTGTACAGCATAAAACTGCTTGTAGTCAGCACTGAAGAGAACTGCACTGTCGTTTCTGATGCTGAAAACTCTGAGCGACAGGTGGATCCATGGCCCACACTGCAATTCCGCAAAGAAAAGAAAGACCCTACTGAATAAGTGTTGAAGTTTTCAGCTGAAAATAGTGACATTTCAAAGAAACGTTTCCAATCAAGCTGCAGCAGAATGTGAAGCAAACACCGAAGGAATGCTGCAGGGCCAGTTTCTCCTTTTAAAAAATAATAAAAATTAAAAATTTATGGGTAAGGATACCCAGAAAACTATTGATTACAGACTTTGCTTATATTCAAGCTGAGCTAGCACAAAGTCAGGACTATGAATCAAATATTCTTGCACTTTGTTGCCAATGCACCATGAAAACTGTATATACATTTGTCTATATACTAAGTAGCTATCCTGCAAGTGTATCATGTTTGTCAATCCCTCAGATTAGTCTTTCCATACCTTCCTTATTCCACCTCTGAGAGGAAAATCTTAAAATGCTTCTTTCAAAATGTGAAAGTAGCCTAGATGTGAAGAAGGTGAGGAGGAATAAAGACAAAAGATTGAGAAGGTTTTAATTTCTTTATCACACAAGAGTTCTATCATGAATCCAATTATATCCTGTTGCTGCAAGTCTCTTGAAAGTATATTGACTTTAGGGCTAGGGATATAGCTCAGTGGTTCTGGCGCCTGTCTTGCAAGCGCAAGGACCCGGGTTCAATCCCCAGTAACCACGTAACAATACTGGGCATGGAGACTCACCCCAGCAGCAACCAGTACCACGTACCACAGTGCCGGGCGTGGTGGCTCATCCCTGTAATCCCAGCACTCGGGAGGCAGAGGCAGGAGGATTGCTGTGATGTGAGTTTGAGGCTGAGCTCAGGGCCAGCCTGAACCACAAAGCGAAATTGTGTCTCAAAAAACCTTTAAAAAAAAGTATATTGACTTTAAACTTTGTCTAGTTGTTTAGAAACTGAAGCATCGTTGTTTCTAACCATAGATCCACATAGAGACAGCAGCGCTCCCTATTTCTGTGGCTTGCAGTCCCTCTTAGCATTTATTCAGAAGTCGATGGGGAAACAAACTTCCCTTCTGCTGTCACAGGCACAGAGCTGTATAGCCACATCTAAAAGGACATTTGCAGCACCGTGGGCTCAGGGATGCTGCCTGATTTTACACATCTTCCAAATCTTCCAAGAAAGATGTAGGTTTTAACAAGTATATTTTGTATATTCATAATACATGGAAAATTGAAAAACAATAATTGATGGATATGATTTAACACAATCCTCAAAGACAGTATCGCAACATCCTTCAGCTATTTAAAGGAAAACACCATTGTTCAAATAAACTTATCATATCTAGAATTATCTCAGCTGCTTATAATCTCAAGCTGCTTATAATTAAAATATGAAGGGGTTCTTAACAATATATGATTGACTTTGAATGCCTTCAATCAAAATCCTAAGCTCCTTTTCCATCAAAAATTTCAGATACTTTCTAAAATGTGATGTAAAACTTTTGGTATTATCTTGCACTTTTCTCACCAGAATTTAAAATAACATCTTTTCTGAATATTGCATGTTCTTTGCAGGAATTTTTTAAATCGAACAAATGAAAAATGTTTAAATCACTGATATTTTCAACTCTCAAAGATAATTGTTGTCAATACTGTGGTACTTTTTAGACAGTTTTTGTTTCATAAGATTTTAGATTTATAGAAAAATTGCAAAACTAGTTGCCTTATATCCTTCTCACAGCTTCACTGACTGTTAAAATCACTTCTATAGTTATAGTAGGATTGGCAGAACTAAGAAATCAAGACTGGTACAGTACAATTAGCTAATGTGCAATCTTTCTTTAGCTTTTATGTTTTTCCTAGTATGTCCTTTTTCTTATCCATGATCCTTGTGAGTCTCAAGCTGTATTTGGCCTTCATATCTCTCTAGTGACATCATATCTCTCCTGTGATGTCAGATGTAAACATCACTCCTAAAAAGTACTGATCAGCTCTTTTACAGAGTTTCCATCAGCCTTGATGCTTATGATACTTTCTCTAAAGACTAATCTGAATGATTAGACCAAGCTTCTACATTTGAAGTAAGGATCATACAGAAGTGATGGCGCTTCTCTTATTGTATAATATAACCAAATAGATGATGCCAATATAAATAATTATTGAGTATATTTACTGTAGGTCACTGTAAAAATGATATCTTCTGGTCTCCACCCCAAAACAACTATTTACCCCTATTTAACTAATAAACCTTTAGGACGAGGTATTTTCAAATGCAAAGAATCTATTCATCTTCAAACATTTCACTAAGTATCAATTAGTGGGTGTTCAGGAGATATGCTTTACTATGGTGTTCCAGCGATGCTCTTCCATCTTTCTCATTCCTTCTTCATGTACTAATTGCAATTTTAAGGTCTTAATCTCTCTTCTCTTCAATTTATATATTTAATCAGATAGTTATATTATCCTGATCATAACATTTATTTTATGGATCATAATTCCAAGCAATTTTTATTCTTTTATAAATTATTCTAGGCTTGGGCCCTGGATCTTTTCTGTTTATTTTTGTGTCTTTAGACGCATTCCCATCCATTAAGAGTACTGTTTTTTCTCTGTCACTGCAAGAGGGTAGATTTTCATCTTATGTATTTTCTTTCCCAGACCTGAAATGAAGTGGATTTCCAAAGACCCCCAATCCCTTTCATTAGATAATGTTTGTACAAATTAGTATCTATGTCATAAGTCTACTTACTGCTGCCATGGTCTCTAAGTCTCCTCCCTTTCAGACTGTATGTATTCATACTAACTCATATTTAATATCTTAATTTACTTCCCTATCTCTTTCCCCATATATATTAGACATATGTACTTTGTATATGCACTTTTTAAAATCATGAGTTCATAGTCACTGTGATTACAGTTCAGTACCATAAAGTTCTTTCTCATCATATCTATTTCCTCATATGTACTTTCCTGCCATTGTACACAGCAAGAAAACTGATTCTAGTAGTCTGCAAAACATATACATTTAATTTTAAACTCTGGTACACAAAGTAAATATTTTCTGAAACATGAATACATAATCGTGTCAGAAAACAAATTTACTGATTAAAATACATGGAGCTCTTTCTGTCTTTGTTCAATCAAAATACTATTTTACAAAGTAATTTAGGTTAGTTCTTTATATCTCTTCCCGTGTTGTGTATTTAAAATAAGTTCACTTGCTACAATTTTTATTCCATTTGAAGTTCTTTGTATAGCCTGGTTCACTTAAAAAAACTAAAGTCACATAATGACTTTGTACACCATTCTTGGTGGTGTAGAGTGCTATGAATTTTGATAAATGGGTAGTCTAGTACCTATCTTCACAGTCAGGATCCTGCACACGTGTACTATCTACATCCAGTCTCTAAAATGAGCTAAGAAGTCTGTGACAACCCCCAGGATTCTTTTGCTGAAATCGTCATCGTGATCAACTTCACAAAATCATCCTGATGAACTCTCTTGCTTGCAGCCTCCCCGCCGCCATGTTCAGAGGTCAAAGCGCAGACCTAGCTCAGCTCTTCTGCGTCCTTGACACAGCTCTACATGACTGATTATTAAGAGCTTTTTTAACTTAAATTTTTATCTGCATATTAAATAATTTTATCTTCAGAACTCTTAGTAAACCACATTGGAAATCTACTCCATTAGAACCCCACCTCCAGAGGCTGGAGAAGGCGAGGTTCTCTCAGGGCAGCAAAATAAGTCTTCCCACCGAAACGGATAATTCTGTCATGAAATTGTTATTGCCAGGTGCTAGAGAAAAGAAAATAAGAATGACCCTGTGTGGCCCCCTTTTCCTAGAGAAAGTATTGAGATGCTTCATCTAAAATAGAAACAATCGAATTCCACTTTCATGCGAGGGTCCTTGTTTTAGACTTAGGAAAATGGCCTTCAACCCCTCTGAACACTGTCTTCTCTGCCAGAGATCAAAGTGTGGAACAGGAAGAGTTCATGTTGGATCAATCGACCTAGATTTGATCAACTTCTCATTAACTACAAGATGATGAGTCACTTACTGTCTCTATTTTTCTCTTTATCTATCTGGAAAACAACACATATTTCACAGGTAATTAGGACAAAATGAACAAAAAAGTGTGTTAAAATGCCTGGCACATGATAGGTTTTCTATAAATGTTAACTGAATCAGAACATAGTTATGGTTCAACATATTTTGCCTGTAAGCCAATACCACGTAGGCTGTGCTGTGGACATGATAACAGGAGAGACAGATTTTGTCTTTAATGGATGGCAGCTCAATTCTAGAGCTAACACTTAGAATTATCACAGAAATTCTCCAGTACAGTTCCAGGCAAATACTGACATAAAATGATTCTCTAAATAAGACAAAGCACAATCTAGAGCTGATACCTTGAGAATACCCCATTAAAGAAAGCTAAGCCTCCTGGCAGAATTTTCTCAAGAATGCATCTCTGTTTTCTGTCCCAGTTGGATTTAAAAAAAAAAAAAAAGCTGCTGAAATGAGTTGCAAATTATCAAAAAGCATTTCATTTAATAATGTGTTTACCTGCTTTTTAAAAATTCAGCTTACTTCATGAAGATAGACGATTAAAAGTTTTGTAGTTAAATCTCATCAGCAAGGGACCCATGTCACTATCAAAATTTCATATTTGTTGCCTTCACTTAAATATGACACTATATACTTTGTTCTAGGCTGAGACAATTCTGGGAATAAAAATGGGCTTTGTTAGTAATTACCGTGGTAGCATAAATAGGACCATTTAAGGTCAGACTGAGGTCAGAAAGCTTAACTAGTCTGACCATTGACGTCTAGGACAGCCGACTACAAGAAACTGAGAAGTGATGTGAGCTATTGAGAATTCAGCAAAAGCATATTCACCTGTTTTTCTCCTGAATTGGAAGATTTGTATGTTACTTGTATGTAATTTTCATTTGAAATATTATTCTAAGAAAATTCTGAGATTGCTAAATTATCCTCAAGTTTCACAGCAGGTATAGAATTCTAACATTGATTGCCTGGACCTTGATTTACTGTCTACTAATGCATTAGAAGACAGTATGTCAATTCTGTGATTATTACATTTGATCCACACTTTATATTCTCTTCCCCAAAGGAACATATTGTTTCCCACACAGTCTATGGTTTAAAATCATGGCTGGGGTTTTAAATAAAGTGTGATTATATGAGAAATTATATCTATTGTGTTCTATAGATATCTTTGCATAGATATTATGTACAGTACACAATTTATATTTGAATTTACTGGATTTATCAGTTCAATGATGTAGGAAAGATCTTAATATTGTATTATAATCTCCTGCTGTGAACTTGCTTAATGATATAAATATCCTTAGTAATTATTTTTATAAGTTATTCAAAGTTATTTCAAATATTTTGATAATGGTATATCTCTTTGCAGAATCCTGACGAGCTCTGTTAATCTTATCTATATTCTATCTTCTCTTAACTTGCTATGTTTTCTGACAATTATCATTCAGCTACATCTTTCAGCTAGTATTTTACTGGAAACTCTAAAAAATTAAAAGAAAAAGGTGGTTAAATAAAAACACAGTGGATTAACAAGTTTGTAGTGTGTGTATATGTGTCAAAAGTCAGACACTGTATAATATTTATAATTTATCTCCCCTGAGCTTCTAAGCATGTTTTTCTTCTTTAAATGTTTCAGTCATTTTGTAATCCATACAGCATTTTAACTGCTGCCTACTAAACATTATTATGATTTTGAAAATGTCAAGGTACATCACATACCCTGCACTGCTGGGCTCATGTACAATTTTTGTTATTTTGAATAAGGTAACAGAGTAAGAATTATGACTACATATTTGCACTATATTTTCTCAGGGATCAGGAAAATGTGTCATATATGCCATTTCTGAATTACTGTGAAATCTAGCTATGTGAAAGTTCAAAAAGAAGTATTTTACTCCCAAGAATAGATAGACATGAAAGGAAGCCCACCAAGCAAAGAGTTTCACTTTAGTCCTGCATTCATGAGCTTCTCTGTATACAGCCAGCCTTCCAGACAAGAGTACCCAGAATGCCCTCTGGTGCCTCACTGAGTGCACCTTCCTGCAACAGCTCTGCTAGTATTTAATTCTATTTTCATTTTAATTCTATTTTATTTTTATTATTTTTATTAATTTTATTATTTTAGTTTTATTTTATTCTATTAAACAAAATTTTTGATGAATGTTCTTTGTAAATTCTATTTTTCTCTTTCACACATATTAGACTATGTAGATTTTATTTCAGAGTAAATTATCTTTAAAGAGACTTCTTATATAGCACTAACTGCATAAGAGGATATTATAAACTTAGGATAGAGCCAATCACTGAAAACGACTAGTAATTTATTCCCTCTTCCTCAAAGGCAAAAGAAACCTTATCAGAAATTTATTAAATTAATAAATAAGTTATTATTATTACCCAAAGTTGATTTCAAACAATGCATGTTAAATTTACTCCAGCTGAGTGTTAAAACTGTAAATAAAGTAAAAGAGACTAACTAGAGCACTTGAAATATCATAAATCAGATAGGAGTTTAAAAAATTGCCATTTACCAGATAACGAACAATCAAAGACATAGAGAAGCAAAATGACATTTAAGCATATAAATAATTAAAATATCTACAAATCTACAGCCCAGAAATATATGCTGTGATTTCTGTGAGTGTTATAAATTCAATGAGGTAGAAAGTGTCCACATGTAACATGTAACATGCCTTCAAGTGACCACCTAATAGGTATGCTTTGGCTTTCTTTTGTTTCCAGAAAAAAAAAGTAAGTCTTAACAGAATTTTTTAAACTCAAGTGACAAGTCTAACACCTAAATCTCTTCCTAAATAAGTCATATCAACCAAAATATTACAGATGAAGCTGTAATTTACCTGTGATATTGAAAGTTTGGGTGACTGTCAAGTTCCCGCCGCCTTCACGATGGATAGTGTTCCTACAAGGCCCTCCCCAAAGCTGTTCACTCTTGGAGTTCCTGCACACAAATCATCACCTATTTCTCCTCTTTGAATTCTGAACAAACTTTAGTGAGAATGGTGCCAAAATTCTGACAGTGATTAAACTACTAACATTTAATTAAAACTGCATTAGGGCATCCCTTGGTCCTGAGAACAATAATGTTGCATTAATTTTTCCTCCTCTTCACTCTACACCATTCATCCTGACAAGAGCAAAGTTACTGGGCAACTGGTGATGTAGGAGTCCAGCAGTTCCACCTCGTGCTGCCTATAGCGGGCCAATACCGCTGGCTTCTACTAAATGTCACACTGGTTAGACAAACTGTATTCTTTTTGCTCCTTCGGGGAAAGCTGAAGTTATTGGTGGGTGGGTGGGAAAGAATGCAAAGAGATGAGCAACTTTAAAGAGATGGAAAAAGAACGAAGATGATCTAAAACAAATACAACAGCCATAAGAGGTGAAAACCTCTTCCATTGTTTTGTGTTTATTTATCTCCACCTTCTCTGAATTTAAACACATGCACATGTACACACACATATGCATATGCACACACACACACACACACATTTTCTGGACTACGTGTTCAGATAGGAAATCATAGTTGGCTTTTTGCTGTTCATTTTTTCATGTTTGTCAATTTATTCCCCAAAAAAGATTACTTTGAAAAGAAAGAAAAGGGAGAGAGGGAGGGAGGGAAGGAGGGAAGGAAGGAAGGAAAGAGAGAAAGAAAGAGAAAGATGAAAGAAAGAAGAGAGAGATAACATGGGTCTAGCCAAAGCATATGGCTTCCCAGAGAACTGGACATAAAGTCCAGTCTTGGACTTCGGCATTCATGCTGTCTTGACTACATGATCTAGCCCTTCTGAGCTTCAGGCTCCTCATTTCTAAAATCTCTGTAACTCTGAGAATGTCATACAGATGCTTTTGACATATTAGCCCTCGTATTTTTCTCTACAGAAGGTAATTGTTGACCCTTTTGAATTCTTCACAGAGCACAATTTTCTGCACATTATTAAGAGAGTAGAAGACTTAATGACTATCAAGCTCCCCTGCCCTGCCTTGGTGGCCACTACTAAAGTCTTCGTATGTGTGATTTTAGAATATTTCAATGTTTGCATATTCCTTTCTTGCAAGTTAAGAATAATCGACTTTGAATGAGATAAATTTCTGTACAACTATGAATATATTTGCAGCTGTTTATAAAAGTAATTGATGCTTATTAAGAAATTATAATTGCTTAGTTATGTTTACTAACATTTTTATAAATCACCAGGAGGATAATTATGCTAAATTTGAGGCAGAGAAGGTAGAAAAAGTACAGAGGAAGTGAATTCATAGCTAGACAAATTGTTTATCAACTCAGTGTACTTATTATTATGCTACACAAATAAAAAGATCAAATGGAATTCATTTTATTTTTTTCATATAAAACAAACAATTAAATTAATGTATTCTGGTCAGTGTGTGTCAAATGTATTTCTTCCAGAATTAAATTTGGTCGTGTGTTGAATAGTTAAGAAACTCTTAATGGAATTGCCTATTATTACTGTGGTGTTTCAAACGTCAATGTGATAATTGCAGATGTGTTACAAATAGAATGAGATGCTATCCTTTCCGATGAATTGTGTGGGATGATATTTATTAAATGAAAATTGCAGTAATTTTTCTAAATAATATAGCTATTTTGTCTTCCAGAACAATAGTGTGATAGATTGTGCTTTTTACTATAAGTGCAGCCAAAGCAAGTAGTTTGTACTTTTTAAATAAGCAGAATTTTGAGTTATTTCTAGCATTATAAGTAAAATTCAATTTAACTTTGTAACAGAGATGTGAATTTTAGTGTTGATTTCTTTAGTGTCGATTGTAAGAATTTCCTCACAGTCACATTAATTCTTAGATCTAGATCTATCTCTATGAAAATTTAGTAATAACATACTTTAAGAGAACTGTGCAACTGAAGTACAGTTAGTGGGCATATGTGTAGTGCTTATCAGTATACCCTTGTAATGTGAGAAAGACTACTGCTCTTGTACACAACTGTGATTATAAGCTCACTTTGAATCATTGGAAGAAAGGGTTTTAGTCTGTGAATACCTGATGTAACAAGGAAGAAGCACAGGAAACTCTCCAAGAGGTGGGGGAGAATCGATAGCATTCTAGAAGTCACTGTATGGTTTGAGGGTGCAGATATGGCTAATTCAATGTGCCTAATATGGCAATATAAATGACTGTTCTTGTTACTAAGATGTAACATAAAGGGTTATTGTACATTGACATACTCTTGTCATGCAATCCCACTGCTGAAAATTTTCCAGTTCATAAGTATGTTCCTTCTTGATCTATATAAAAAATACTCTTGTTGTGTCTACACAGAATTGAGTCTATTTTACTATAGTATATGTGCATCGTGGGAGCCATGACAGTTAGAATGCTTTTGACTAAGATAGAGGAATTAATTCCAAATAGCCCAAGTATAACCCAAAGTCCAGAGGCAGAGACGTTCCAGAGGCAGCTGATTCAGTGGTTCAAGGATGCCATTAGTAATGA
Source organism: Petromus typicus (assembly GCA_004026965.1). NCBI lineage: Eukaryota > Metazoa > Chordata > Mammalia > Rodentia > Petromuridae > Petromus > Petromus typicus. The sequence continues at coordinate 12,261 of PVIR01022844.1, forward strand.
AGATTGTTTTTTCATATCATTGAAACAATGACCTCCATATCATTGTTAGATGATGATCATGTTGGGGAGGTTGCCTGTACATCATAGAATTCCCAGAGCACATTAAAGGGCTAGACAAAAGTCTGTTCCTCACCTCCCAAGAAGAAATTTTCCCAGGTGTTCTATCAAATTTTCATATCGCATGGGCCAGAATTTCACTACACGTTTATTTGTAAACAGAGTGCAAACAAGAGATGATGTGGGACCAGAGATTTAGCTCAGTGGTTCTAGCACCTGCCTTGCAACTGCAAGGGCCCAGGTTTGATCCCCAGTAACCACATACAACAATGCTGGGTGTGGTGGCTCACGCCTGTAATCCCACCACTTGGGAGGCAGATGCAGAAGGACTGCTGTGAGTTCAAGGCTGAGCTTAAGGCCAGTCTGAACTACAATAGCAGACCCTGTCTCAAAAAAAAAAAAGGGATGATACAATCTTGCTTTGTTTAAGGGCATCAAGATTTGTCCGCTGCAGGTGAGTAGAGCTTAAACTACCGGAAGAATGCAGCTCCACATTACACCAATTACATACTTAGCATTCATTTAAATCCCTACTTAAATATTTTTCAGTTCAGTAAGAATATTTCCTGTATCAACTAAAATTTTCATTTACAGACCAAAGCGTGCTCTCTCTTGGAATGAATGTGATCGTTCTTTCACAGTTTTAAATTTTTAACATAAATAGAAACTCCAAGTTGTATTGTTTGAGAGAAAAGAATGAAGATATGGAAGTTGAAAAGCACTGCTTTTTCTCTGCTCCTTTCACTTAGTTCCGATCACTTCTCCAACCTAAAGAAGTAGATTCTGTAAAAGCGTTAGGCTCACACCACTGATTATATTAGCCTGGATTTTACCCATTACAGGCAGTTTACATGACTCCTCAGACTTAAAGACCACATTTAATATTTCCTCTATGTCACTTTGAACATGGTTACTCTCTAGAACTAACTGCATTTTGTTCAATATAAGTGAAATATTCATACGTTAGGGGCGTAGGAAGCCAGAATGGTGGAAGCAGTCCACCCCAAGTATAGGCAACAGGAATAAACACTGACTGTTAAGAATTTTAAAATGATAATAAAACTAAGTAATGCTCTATTTTAATGTTATCATCCACCAGCAATTTTTTAAATGTTTATGGTAAAAGTTATCCTACTACTAAGAAATCTTTTATTGGCTATTTTAAAGTGCTTTGGTTATTGTTAATTTGCAACCACATATTTGAAATCTCAAAGTAGTATTTTTTTAAACCTTATTCTTTAGCAAACCCTGAAAATGCCCCATGAGGCGGTTTCTCCATGCGTTCAGAGATACACACTGTGTGAGAATCTGTTCCTGACGGTTTGCCATGGGTACAGTAGTAATCCTGCAGCACACTAGCATTGTCAAGGAAATTACATTAACAAATATAAACATTTACTTTTTATGAATAAAGGAGGCTATGTTAGTTTTCCTGTTGCTGGACACCCCTGACACCCACAGTTTTAAGGAAGAGAGGCCCAATTCAGCTCACATTGGAAGAGGACTCATCTCTGGCTGGCTGGTTCTCAGGCAGAAGAGTCACGGCAGAGGGGCACAGTGAAGCAAAACTGCTCAGTTTGTGGCAGCATGAAGCAGAGGAAAGGAGAAGGGACAAGGGCCCACAAAGAGGGCTCACATGCAGACCACCAGCAGGATGTTCTGTCTGTCCTCTGATTGACTCACAAGCCAGTCACGTTGACACAGTCGTGCCTAACTATCTAGTAAATGAACCATAGGTATATGAATTATATCATAATATGTAATGCTCTGGATCAGTATAAAGATGAAGAAGGGGAACTTGGACCAATTCAATTTTATCACTATTAAAATCACTAAAATACTCATTTTAGGGAGCTGACATTTCCAAAATGGTAAATATTAATTCTTACATTGACTTGTTACAGGAAGCTAGACTAGAATATGCAGTATCATTCATAGCATCATGCTTCTTTAAATCTGCAATTCTTTAAAGTACTAGGGGCAACATTTATAGTCCTACATTTAGAGTCCTAAAGATCAGAAATAAATGGTTGAAGACAATCTGAGAAACACTATAATCCAGAGTCCACCACCCAAAATGTGAGAATCCACTGGCTGCTAACACAATTTCTTTCTTTTTTTTGTTTGTTTGTTTAGACAGGATCTCACTTTGTGGTTCAGGCTGGCCCTGAAAGATAGCCTCTTTAACAAATGGTGCTGGAAAAAACTGGACTTTAACTTGCCAAAGTCTAAAGCTAGACCTAGCTCTTTCACCATATACTAAAATGAAATCAGAGTGATTAGGGACCTAAATATTAAAACAGACATACTAAACCTGCTACAAAACATGTTAGGTAAAACTATTTTAAGCATAAACTTTAGAGTCAGTCTGTTAATAGTCATAAAATAAACTTTCTAAGTCTTTGATTGGAATTGGATTGTTCTGTGGGTAATTCTAACTGAAATTCACCTCTTTATAATATTGAATCTTCCAGTATGCAAAGATGGACTATTCTTCTGTTTGATTAGATTATCTTTAGTAATGAATTGTCTTTCTTTTTCAGTGTTGACTTATGAAGTATTTTTTTTTGAAATTATTTACAATTATTTATATTTTTATGTAGTGCAATACAAGTAGATAATAAAGAAAATATAAAAACAGTTCTATGCAAAAATAATTTTTCATAACAAAATAATTAGAGAATAACAATGGTAAATATACCATGTATCATGTTCTTAAAAGACTATATTTTCAATTGCTAACCTATCTCTCAACTCATCTCCTAATAATACTATAACTTTTTTGCATAAAACATTCTAATTGCTAACAAAGTATCTCACACTCATTATCATTTTTAACAATTACTTCCTATTTCATAATATCTATTATATATTTTGGTCCTTATTTATACTTTTAGTTTCTCACACCAAGAGACAATTTAATACTTACTTTGTGGGCATTTGGGTTGTTTCCAAGAATTAGCTATTGAAAACTGTACTGCTATAAACTTTTGTGTACATTTATTACTGTTGTATGATGCTTTTAATTCTTTTGGGAAAAATATCCTGAAGGAGAATACCTGGGTCAAATGGGGCCTCTAATCCCAATTTTTGAGGAATCTCCACACTGATTTCCACAGTGGTCATACCAGTATACCCTCCCACCACAGTGGAGAAGGGTTCCTTTTTCCCCATAGCATTTGTTGTTGGTTAATTTCTTTCCTAGAGTGAGATGGAATCTTAGCATTGTTGTATTTATTTTATTTTGTTTTGTTTTATTTTATTTTTGGTACCAGAGATTGAATGTGTGACCTTGTGATTGAGGGAGGCACCAGAACAACTAAGCTAACTCCCTGGCCCTGAGCGTTGTTTTAAAGTTCTTCTCTCAGAAGACAGATGATGTTGTGCTCCTTTTTCATATACTTATTTGCTGTTTGCACTTCATCTGAAAAGTGTGATTTCATCTCAGATTTCCATTTTGCATTGGGTCTTTAAATTTTGGGGGTGTGGTGTACGATTTTTACATGTTCTAGATATTAGTCCTTTTTCTAAGGAATCACTGCTAAAATTTTCTCCAATTCTAAGTTGTATTTTCACTCTATTGGTAATATCTTTTGCTATGGAAAAGTTTTATACAAGGTGAGATCCCAGTTGTTGATTCTTTGTAGTATTTCCCAAGCAGTCTGGGTTTTGTTCATGAAGTCTGCCTACACTTGTCTCAAGTGTTCTACCTATCCTCTCCTCTTGCAAATTTATTCTTTGTGTTTCAATATTTAGATCTTTGATCCATTTGGATTTTAGTTTAGTGCATGGTAAGAGACACAGGTATAGTTTTAGTCTTTGGCATGTTAAAAAGTTGGTTTTATTTATTAAAGAGGCTATCTTTCTTCCAATGAATGTATTTAACTCTTTTGTCAAAGATAAGGTGGCTGTATGTGTTTGGTGTTATTTCTGTTTGGATTATTTCTAATCTGTGTCTTCAATCTTCAGATCTGGTTTGGTTTACTTTGTTTTTGTTTTTGCCAGTACAATGCTGTCATTTTTGTTTTGTTTTGTTTTGTTTTTTAAATCACAGTAGCTCTGTAGTAAAATTTCAAGTCAGGAATTGTGATTTCCTTTGTTGCCCAAAATTGCTTTTGCTATTCTAGATCTCTTCTGCCTCTAAATGAATTTTAAGAATATTTTCTGTAGTTCTGTGAGGTACAATCATCGTATTTTGATTGGGATTGCACTAAATCTGTATTAAAATGTTGTGAGTATGGCCATTTTTACTGTTTGTTCCTCCTACTCAAGAGCAATGAATATCTTCTATTTTCTGGTTTCCTTTTTGACATCCTTTTTCAAAGTACTGTAATTTTCATTGTAAAGATCTTTCACTTCTTTTGTGACAATGACTCCTCCATAAGATACTAACAAACAGAGCAAAAAACCACCAAGAAGATTATACACTATGACCAAGTAGGATTCACAAGAGTCAGAGATGATTCAACATACACAAATCAAATAATGTAATACACCATATCAACAAAGACAAAAATCCCCTGGTCATCTCAATAGAAACAGAAAACGCACTTGACAAAGTCCAATACCCATTGATCACAAACACCACACAGCACACTGGAATAGATGGACCTTATCTCAGTCTGATAAAAGCCATGTATGACAAAGCAACAGTCAACATATACTAATCAAAACTTGAAAGCTTTCACTCTAAAATCAGGCAAAAGACAAAAGATGTCCACTATCACAACTCCTGTTCAACCTAGTTCTGGAAACATTACCTAGAGCAATTAGACAAGGAAAGAAATAAAAGAAATAAACATAAGACAGGAAAAATGTAAATTATCATTTGCAATGGCATGATTCTCCACATAGAAGACACCCAAAACTCCACTCAAAGACTTCTAGATTTAATAACCAAATTCATTAGTATAGCTGGATACAAATTAAACACTCACAACTTAGTTTCAATTCTGTACACATACAACATACTCCCTGAGAGAAAAATTAGGGAAACAACTCCTTTCACGATGTCACTGAAAAAAATGAAATTATTTAGGAATTCAAGTACTTAATTGATCATCTTTCCTGTAGCTGAAGTAAAATACCTGATTCCTCGCCTTAAGGAGGGAGAGATTTATATCAGCTTATGGTTTCAGAGATTTCAGTCCATGGTTGGCTGATTCCAAGGCACATGTCAGGGTGAAAAGATGTGATAGACCAAAACTGCTCATGCCACAGCAATGGCAAAGTGGCATAGGTTGAAAAGAATGCCAAGAAGTGGGCAGGGAGCAGATATAGTTCCCAAGGCCGTCCTCCCAGTGACCCACTTTCTCCAGCTGGGCCCCAGCTCTTAATAGCAGCTATGAAGAACAGATCAGCCCCTGATGAGTATAGCACCCTCCGTGACCGAGTCATCTTGCCAAGAGTCTCCAGTCCCATCATTCAGATTAGCCAGCACAAGTTTCACCTGTTATCAACTTGTCATAATTGTCCTACATAATTGCATCTCTTTAGACTCCAGATAAGCACAGGAGCAAATTAATAATTTTGCCAAGCACAACTAAGTATCATGCATACAACTGAAAATGCACTCACCCATTTCCTAAGTCTCAACAATTCCAATATTACTTAAAAGTTTAATTCCAAGGCTTCCTTGTCTTCCTCACCAAAGACCCCTTTATACATTCTTTACATGTGGTTTTCCTATTTCCTGTTTCACGCTAGGCCTCTTGTCCAGCTCTGGTGCTACAGTTCCCTTGAGGACCACTGGTGACACCGTGTGCAGACCCCCCGTACCCTATCTTCATCTTCACTCAGCTGTCTTCCTCCACCTTTTGACAGTGCTGGCCTCTAGTCATCCGCACGATCAGCCCAACCTCTCCCGCCATCCACTAAGGTGGTCTCCGTGGACCCCTGCAGCACTTTCCTGAGGCCTCACCCGTATTTCGAAGGCCACTTGTCGCTCTCGCTCACCCATGAAATTTACTTTATAAAATTCATCTCTAGCATTATCACTATGTCATTGACCTGAACTCATGAAAGAGACAAAGATATGACTTTGCGGGAGATGTGGCCCACAAGTAAATCTATTTCTCTATTCAAATATTCAAAAAGAGATGAGGTCAAGGAGAAAAACCTGCAGACAGCATTGTTAGAAAATCAGACAGAGGAAGGTTCTCCGGTTTCCTATTTAGATAAAACTCATATAATGGAAAAAATCAAATATTTTGAAATATCTGATGCTAAGTTGATAGATTACAGTTTTCATTATACTTATCTTATACACAAAGCAGGGAACTATATCGTGAAAGGAAATTAAATCAATGCAGCAGAAGTTGTTCCCGTGAATGTTCTCTGTCCTCCTTCCATGCTCCTCCTCACCCCGCCAGCCTTTGTCTTTGGCTCTGCTTATGACATCGGAACTGTTTTTTTTTTTTTTTCTAACAGAATTCAGTTTTTTCAAATACTTTGTCATATTCTTTAAATCAGTTCTTGACCCTAGGGAAACTTAAGGATGGCAGCTGTCCAGAACATAGTGCACCTGCTTGAGGTGTGGTTACATATTCGCTAGAGAATTTTGCAAGCTGACAATAGGGATGTTAGAGAAAAAAAATTTCAGAAGCAAAAATATGTACATATGTACAATGCAATAAAATTTACTCTAGTAGGATCTTCTCATCCCTGATGTTTCACCATTTTCATCATCATCATCATCATCATCATCATCATCATCATCATCGTCATCATCATCCCTATAGCACATTTTGTGCTGAGTGGTCCACTACTTATAACAACACAGTTGCAATCATTTGATAAAGTACCCAAAGTGGTTTAGAATAAACAGTACACACTGTTACTGAAACATTCTCTCTTTCACACTGCTGCAAAACCTTACATCACAAGAGCTCTCACAAGCAACCTGCACCAGTGGCTAACCGAGAGTCTCCAGTTCCTCAAGAACTCAGCTAACTAGTCCTCGATTTATGCTACAAAACATAGTGACAACAGGCCAGGGATTTAGCTCAGTGACACTATGTCTGCCTCACAAGCACAAGGTCCTGGGTTCATTCGCCAGTAGTGGGAAAAGAGAAAACAAAACAAACAAATAAGCTGAAACCAGAGTGACTATAATGGACGGTCATCCCTTCCATGAAGTGAATCTCTATGCTCACTGGATCAGTTTATGATTCTTCTCAAATTCGTTTATATCATCTATGCATATTATTTTAACTATGTTGCCTTAAACATTATAAATTTGTAGAAGGGGTCAATAAATGATGTTACAATTTTACAAAAACAAAGATGAGTAATTTTACAAATAATTTTGTAAGGAATAAACCTTAACAAGCCATTATTCAATTAGGCAAGGAGAAGACATTAATACAATTTCCAAGACTATTGGAATATACATAAATTGTATTTAAATACAATTTCCATTAGCATTTAAATCATCTTTCAAATCTAAATATCTTGCCTACTTTTTAAAAAGCTAGATTGGATACTAGACATTGCATTGTGGTTATGATTTATGAAAAAAATTAAAAAACAAGCAATTCAATCATTGGGCATGTGATCAATGGAAACAACCTGACATAACATTAAATGAAATTTTAAATTTACATAGTTTCACTACATATGCATCCATTCAAGTGATTTACAACTTTAGCCCATTTTCTCTTTTCACAGGATTGAACCACAGAGTTTCTGTCAAACCCCAGCACCACACTCTTCAGGATGTCAAATTTGCTACATCTGTCTTCTTTCTAGCTTGCACTCCTGGACTGTCCCATCAATGATCTCCAAATGATTAGGCAGGACTTTAAGTTTTAGTTTAGTTTTTACTGTTTTAGTAAACACAAATATGACGATCTGATAATTTGCAGCAGCCTAAAAATAACAGCAAGTGCTTTGAGACCTTGGCTCTTAGTCAGCCAACATCCAGCTCTGCCTCTGTGTGCAGAACTGACTCACATCACTTAAATATGTCTTCCCTGCTTTCTTGCTACATAGTGTGTTTTATCCCTTGGAAGAATAAATAATTGGTTTTAACTAAGAAACTGTAACACAGTCATATTTACAGCTTAAGTTATACCCCCAGGGGAAAGGATCTAGTATTTATTAAACACATACTGCACACTAGAAATTATAAATTTTATATGATACATAATTGTCATAACAATTCTGTGTAGTAGATGTGATTTTCATTTTATGGATAAGAAAGTTAATACTCTCAGGAAAGAATTGTGTAGTGTTATGTAGAAATCAAGGATTCAAGCACAGCTTTGTCTAATTCTCAATTCTTTAACTGATCTGATGTGTTCTTATCAGGTCATCTAAGATTAATCACATGATGTGCATAAGACCACAGTGAGGATTTTAAAAGCACATTTTTGCACAGCCTGCTGACGTCAGTGCAGATAGTAACACATACATGACTGCAGGTGCTCTACCTGCAACTCCTTTTGTGCAGCATCTACAAAAGAGCATCGCAGATGTGTCACATAAAATGAAACTCCTGCAAATATGCTGTCTGTTGTTTCCCAGCATCATCTCCCATCGTACCAGGAGCCGCTTCCGTTGCTCTCTGTTCCGCTGGCTGCATTCAATTTTGTTGGTTGTAGAAGCTGTGTCATGTCTTCATGGGGCGACGCTGACAGTCCATACTATGGTTTGTTTGGAGGAGCAGCAGCCTTTACCATCCACCAGTTACCTTTCACTCTCTATATAACTCTGTTAAACTACTGTGAACACAGTCAGCTGTGGGTGATCATCTCACACTTGTATGTCTGTAACAGGGAGAGAACACGTGATCACAGAACAAAATCTCCTGTCATGTTTTCCAAACCAACAACAGGTGTGGTCCACTGAATATCCAGGGTTGTTGTTGTTTTGTTTTATTTTAAAACAGGAAAGAAATATTTTTTTCCTTTTCTTTGTATCAGCTCTCCTCAAAGAACTCCTAGCTGAGATGAGGTTTATATATTAGTTATGTACGTTTTTGCCTTTCCCAATATGCGTATTCTCTTAGTAACTGAATAACAATAGCACACTCTAAAAAGGTAAAGTTATAAACCCTGGGGAAGAAAATGACTCATGCAATGAATATGCTACTGGGCCCTTAACTAAAGCAGCTCTGGCAGGAACAATTATAATATAATTTATCACCGGAAAGCACACTGAGATGCGGAATACATAATTATCTTATCAGTAACCTGAGAACAGCAGTGAAACTCATTTGAATTAAGAATCAAAAAATTCGAGTCTCAAGGAAATTAGAAGGTGTCGACTGTAAAACTGAGATGAATGCTAAGTCTTTCAAAATCTATTTCTATATTTTCTTTCAGACCAAAATCTGTAACTATACAAGAAGAGTCAAAAGTGAAAGGTATTGAACGTTTAGAAATCAGAAGGACTTGTTGAGGATGTATATGTAGCCACAGCAGGACAAAAATTTCTATTTTTTTCCTTTTAGTGAACTATGTATATGAGTATCACACTGTAAAAATAAAAGTATTCTTACTTTCTGAGAGCTTAAAGCACATGGCCTAGAGCGTAAGATGTATTCAGTATCCAATGTTTAAATTTCTTCTGCTAAAGTTCCAATTTTATTGTCTTTAATGGAATCTTTGCTGGGTATAGACCATGATTTTGCACTGTGGATATATCTTTCTGCATTTGCCTGCACTAAAAATGTAAGGTCTTCTACACTTAAGCCATGCTTTATCTCATCCAGCCATTTTCACTTGTGCTTTTACAAAGGAATGGCCCAAGGTAGGGGAGGAACAAGCAGTCTCCCTGATTCCCTCACTCCTCAGGGAGCACTTTCCAATAAACGTCGAGCTGCGGAGGACCTACCCCGGACTGCAGCCTGGAGCACTCCGCGCCCTGCAGGAGAAGTCTTCTCTGGGCTCATTCACTCCTCCGTGCAAATGAGTCAGCTGTACCTTGAAGAAGGAACAAAAAAAAACACATGAAGGATATGCAAAATCATCTTTAAAACACACTGCATTGTGAAGGTTTTCAGTTTTAAATCTAAAGACTATGAAGGATCAGAGGTCAACAGGAAAATATATGACTGTAGAACTGATTTAAAGTCTTTGTTTTATTCTGCTGGATTTGTGTGGTTTGATGTAGCGTGGAGCCACTAATATCCAATTTTTGCTTTGTTTATACTCAAACATAAGATGTCACGAGCAACTCTTGCTTTTCATCCTCATTGTAATGATTTAAGCCAGGAGTTAAACTTCTATAGAAATTAGCAAATAGGATCAAATATAAGGCACATTGTAATCCACTGAGGCAGTTCTGATCAAGAATGGAATGTTTTATGCTGTTACACCATTGACCCTGCTTGAAGCTCATTAGGTAGATGTAAGCTAGTCTTAACTGTGATCTTTTTAGTGAGTGCTAGGCAACAATCCTGGCCATGACCTGTATGTAACAGATAAATGCAAAAGGCGAGGTTCTGGGCAGGAACCCTGTACCTTTTAAAGGCCCATTTTCCATCATGATTTTGCCTTTTCCCTCTCCATCCAGTTTTCTAACTCTTCCAGGTGATAGTTTAACATTCATTTCATTTGGAGAGCACAGATGTCACGCTTGTAATACATCTCGAGGAAGCCATTCCTTGTGTGACTTACCTTTCCCATACCAGACTCTTCTTTCCCCTCTCATGCTGTCAGGGGCATCACTTCTTTCAAATGAGTGTAGTTTCATCATGTGGCCTAAGCAATTGAAAATTATCCTATGCCTGTGTTCACTTTCCGATCTCATCTTAGATCCTTCCTGTTGAGAAATATTGGTGCATAACTCCTCTCATGAATCACCAGCATGGCCAGTGGAGGGCCTCAGTCAGGGCTGAAGAAAGGACTTCCCCTCCCTACCCCCGAGATACAGGAGGTACTTTCCCTCTACTGGGCACAGAGCAAGAGAACTGAGACATCCATCTGCACTCTGAGCATCGCACAGGCTACAGAGTAGTGATGGTCCACCCTGAAGGCAGGGCAGAAAATAAGGCCCCTGAAACCCAAGAGTGAAGAAGGAAAGCTGATAGAAGTTTTCCAGCATCCCAGACCCTATACACCCTTTCCACAAGGAGCATAACTCAATACAAGGTTATAATATACCATTCATTAAAGAGTAAGAAAATGTGTCATTGAGGAAAAAATAGTCATTAAATGGAAACTAGGCATGAAACAGATGTTCAAGGGATCAGAGTAAGAATTTAAAATAATGATTGCTAGAGTAGAGCAGCAGCACTGTAATAGCCTTCTATCAGCTCATCAATGATTCTCAAGGTAGGGACAGGAGACCAACACCAGCAGAAATTCCGGGACAACACTGAGAATGCAATGACTCCATCGCTGTGGAATCTTGGAAGGGCTTAAAAACTTGCATTTTAACAAACCAGCCAGGTAATTGTGGTACATGCTAAAGCTTAACAATCAACATATTTTAAAATGAGATTCACCAGTATAATAAAAACTAATACTAGGTGTACATGTCTCCATTCATGAATTCTAATAAACTTTCAGGACAAAATAGAAGTGTTACACAGAAATTTTCAAAGAGTAAAGGAAAGTGAAACTCTCAGTGTTGAATGCAATGGTGATGTGTATCCATAATGTACCAGTAAAGATTTGAATTTTTAAAAAAAGTGAAATAGTTCTGAACTCATGTCAGAAGATCCCTGTAACATTGGTAAAGATACTACAGGAAAAGGAAACTAAAGTTATCTCTTCAGAAAGAAAAGAAACTCACCTGTATCCTTAGAAATCCATTTCATCTTCTGGAAGATGAGACGACTATGTTACAGAGCGGGAGACTAGGCAATGTAGCACACTGCAGCCGGTCAATGAGTTTTCACAGCCATGGGATGGCTGCTTCCTGCAGGGATGGAGTCTGCACATGCTCCTACTCTAGTGAAATTCACTGGCTTGTTGTCTTTATCAAATGATAAGTTTCACAAAGTCCTCACCTACTTGGCTTGGTTCCAGAGAACTACATGTTGCCTTAATGTGCCATATCGGACAGCACTCATCAGTGACTGACAGATGAAATAGAGATACAGAAAACCAAAACAAGCTCTTCCAGATCAGGCAAATAAATGATACATCCAAACTGTCAACCTGGACCATTCAGAATCTACTTTTTCCTCATTCCTTTTTAAATCATACTACATTAAATCCTTTCCCAAAAAGGAATACACAGGAAGAAAGAAATGAAGAAAGTTTGTCCCTTTAGGGCTCCTATTTCAAATCATATTCATCACAAGGACAGAAAGGAGGTCCTGAGAATGACAACCATTGATGGTTACAGTTCAAGGTCCCTGATATGACAGGGGTGGGGATGGTAATGACAATGATGATAAGGATTCTTGTGATACACAGTCTTAATATCAGCAAAGTCCCATTTATTTTTAATTAATTTTATTGGTACACATTATGTACACATTATGATCATATTCAACTTCGAGAACTTGTACCTGTATATTGGCACACCTTGATTCTCATTTTTCCCCTTTCCCCTGCCCTCCTTACAACCCCTGCCCTATGAAGGCAGGGCAGAAAATAGCTTTGTTTTCTTTTTTTACTATCATATTTTTTCTTTCCCTTCATTACTTTCCCCTGCCCATCATTTCTCTTTTTCTTTTGGACATTTTCTTCCTATTTCACACTACTTACCATATATTTTGGCATTCATTTACACCTACAGTTTTCATACCAGAGGAAAGATATTGTACTTACACATCTGTGTCCTATTCATTTCACTTATGTCCTCAAGGTACATCTATTTTAGTATAAATAACTTAGAATCATCATTATTTCTGGCTGAGTAATACTCTATTCTATAAAAAAGCAATCTCTTCTTTATCCAATCTTCAGTTGGTGGGCATTTGAGCTGTTTTCAAGATTTAGCTATCACAAATTGAGCTGCTATAAACATGGGTGCACAGGGCTGGGGATATATCTCAGTGGTTCTGGCGCCTGTCTTGCAAGCGCAAGAACCCGGGTTCGATCCCCGGTAACCACATACCATACTGGGCGTGGAGACTCACGCCCAGCAGCAACCAGTACCACACACCACAGTGCCGGGCGTGGTGGCTCACGCCTGTAATCCCAGCACTCGGGAGGCAGAGGCAGGAGGATTGTGATGTGAGTTTGAGGCTGAGCTCAGGCCAGCCTGAACCACAAAGCGAGACCCTGTCTCCAAAAACTTAAAAAAAAAAAAAAAAAAAGAGTATTCTGAGATGCCAAGGAAGAACAAAGCAAATGAAAGATGCTGAGAGACTTTCAGTCTTCTGAAAAATTAAGAATAGATGGGTGAGACAGTCTAGTCTTTAAAAAATTGTTCTGGTTAAAAGGGGAAAAAAAGTTACATCATCCTCCTTTAAATTGGCTATAGAGTAGGTTAAAATGTTTGCCTTCTTTTTAAGGTTAAAGAAAAGCTGATAGCAAATTTGTACTGTGAGGAAAGTGATTCCTGGAAAAAAAGAGACGTGTAAACAAATGACATTTTGAAGGGTGAAGAAGCTGGAGAATTTAAAGTAAAAGAAAAAATAAGCTCCAGGAAAAAAGAAGGACACCATGCCCCAGGTGGTGACACGTTATGTAACAGTTGAAAATATATCAGCTGAAGACCGGAGAGTGACAAGCTCAGAAGCTTATTCCAACCGGATGAAATTTTGTTTGTAAGCACTTTGGAAAAGAAAGATAAGAGTGGAATAAATCACATGGAGTTATTCCTTACCAAAATAGCCAGATATTAGACAGAAATGAGGGGTTGTCAAAATAGCTTTCCTGATTTGCTTTTGCAAAGTGACTAATGCTGAATGTTGCCCAAATGACTGTTGTTCCTGTCATATTTCAAAAGGTTTAACCCTGGGAAAGCAAATAGATTTAATGTGTCATGTCAACTACAATTGATCAAGAAACACTGCTGTGCTATTGGAAAGAATTATGTAGTTCATTCTAACTCAGCAGGACAGAGCTCTGAGACTGATTAGTAATGTCTACTTTGGGGCAAGCATAAAGGGTTGATATATTTGCTAACTCTGGACTCATAACTATGTTATTAAGTCCAATTTTCTTTCTAGAAAGGCTAAAAGCAAGGCAGCATTTAGATATCTGTCACAGGTTTATATGAAACTAGACTAATCTACCTTACTTTAATATTGCTTAGCAGAAAGATTTAGATTCTGGAACTTGAGTTTTGAAAGAGAAAAATCAGACTCCATTCATTTCTCTAATGCTGTTTTAGATTTTATTTTTATTCCTTCTTGAATCTGAATTTCTTTGGACTAACTAGTAAATGCATTTGAACTTTATATTCAAAGATGTGTACTCCCAAAACTGCACTGTGATCCCGAATTGGTTTATTGATACTCTGCAGCACAAAGAAATATTCGATTCTGGACTAAGAAGTCTTCAGAATATGTTCTTTTTAATGGAATGGAATGATATGGGAGAGGATGGAGGGACAGAGAAAGGACGGTGTCTCTATAGAGACAGTCTCTTCAGAGGGGGCCGAGTCGGTAGTGGTGCCATGAGAACACCTTCCGCAGCCTCCACCCCCTCTGCGGACACCGACACCCATCACAGTGTGGCTGTGACACAGCCAGCCATTGTTTTAAGTCTTCAATGTACATTGGAGATAAAAGTGAACGCTAAGAAAAAAAATATATTTTAATTAAACATATCTCACTAAGAATATAAACATTGGTATATTTGGAAATTATAATTAGCTTTCTAATTAATGGTGTCAGAACTAATTTCTATGTTTACTAGTCACGGACTTGTTTTCTGCCCTGTTATAAAATTCCTCTGCTGTTATGCAATGCATTGTTCATGGGAAGCTGTTTTTAAAGGAAACACAGTTCTGTCTAGATAAATATCAGAAAACGACCAGATGTTTCCTACTGTCCAAGCCAAAATAGTCCACAGTGTGATCATGCTTTCACAGCCATAGTCATCAACCGCCCCACAGCCTCTTCTGTAATGTGGAGTCCAGTGCCTTCACATGCCACAAACTGTGTCAGCAAAAGAGTTACAAATGAAGCAAAAAAGAAAAAAAATGAGGCAGATTATTCTAAGACTGTTTACCTTTCTCACTGAAAAATAAAATATGAAGTAGTCATCTAAAAGGTTAAAAAGAAAAGTGAGCCTGTTTAAGAATAATTCTCAAGAGAAGATGACCATTGGGGCCGGGGAGTTAGCTCAGTGGTTCCAGCGCCTGTCTTGCAAGCGCAAGGACCCGGGTTCGATTCCCCGGTAACCACATAACAATACTGGGTGTGGAGACCCACACCCAGCAGCAACCAGTACCACATACTACAGTGCCGGGCGTGGTGGCTCACGCCTGTAATCCCAGCACTCGGGAGGCAGAGGCAGGAGGATTGTGATGTGAGTTGGAGGCTGAGCTCAGGGCCAGCCTGAACCACAAAG
>PVIR01022845.1:0-27733 GCA_004026965.1 Petromus typicus
AAAAGTCAAAAAATGCTCAGTAATAGCACTGTAAATCAGGGACCATCTGTGTCCCTAATTTCTCCTCCCATCTGTGTGACACGCTGTTCATTTCACTATCCACATGCCATGGTCACTAAGACAGCATTACTATAATCAGTTTAAACAAACTGTTAACTTTTGGGTCAATTAAGAGTAAGAAAGGTTGGATCCTCTTGTTTTATCTTCCTGTATTTCTTCTCCTAGATTCTGTCTTTCCCTGTGAGGATTCATTCAACTTTCTAACCTATGTCATCTTCCACTTGAAGATCTTTCAACATTTTTTTGCAGAACCGGTCTGCTGGTCATGAATTCCTCCAGTTTTTGTTTTGTAACAGCTTTTTATTTGTTGTTTATTTTTTTCTGGTACACTGTAGAGTGAATCAAGGGTTTACACGCTGAGTTACACGCCAGCCCTATTCACAGTTTTTTAAATTTTGAGACAAATTCTCACTAAGTCATAAAGTTCTCTAGGATGGGCTAGAACTTGTGATCCACATGTCTCGGCCTCCCAGAGTCCTGGGATTACAGGCATGCACCACTACACCTGACTTCATCCTTCCCTTTTTAAAGATAACTTCATTGTATTCAGAATTCTAAAATTGTGGAGACTTTTTTCTTTTCAATGCTTGACCTATTTTTCTCTACTTTCTTACTGCTCACAGGGCAAAAAGCCTATTCTCATCTTACCCTAGTTCCTCTGTAGGTGATAATGCTTCGTTTCCATATGTAAAAACCTTCCAGCAAAATGCCTTCCTCCCCAAAACCACTCTTTATGGATTCAAAAAACCTCCAGTGAAGTGAACCTGAAACCAGGCCAATTAGCAGTGGCCTAGGAAGACAGCATCTTGTCATAAAAATGCACGTAAAAGGCCACCTCTGATTTTCATATTAAAATGCTCAAAATAATTGCACACCTTGTCAGCAAGCCAGACTGTAAATGAATCTGACTGCTTATAAAACATCCCAGATCTCCTAGTGGCTCAGCATGCCCAGCTGGCAGCAGACCTCAGAAACAACAGACCTTCTGCCTCCACCCGGCTGAGAATCTGCACAAGAATGTGTGGCTCATTCCTCAGGCCAATTAACTTTCGAGTAATACAAAGAAGTAACTAAAGAGAATTCTGAGGGTCAGAAGAGAACGCTCAATTCATACAACTGGTTATTTGTTGATTTTATAGAAAAAGGAATGAAAATTTATCATGAGCTGGGAGTGGTGGTTCACATCTATAATTCCAGCTATTCAGGAGGCTGAATCAGAAAGATCACATGATAGAGGTCATCATGGGTGATTTAGTGAGACACAGTCTCCGAATAAAAATAGGCCTACTGTGGTGGTATACATTTATAATGCCAGACTCAGGAGGCTGAGGGCCAAGGATCTTTATAAGTTCAAGGCGAGCCAGGGCTACATAATGCATTCAAAGACAGCCTCAACTACAGAGACAGAGAGATGCTACTGAAAAAAGCCTAATTAACTAATTAATTAAAAAATTTAAAAGGCCAGAGGAGTGGCTCAGTAGGAGAATATCTGACAAGTGTTATATGGCTTTGGGTTCCATACCCAATACCTTGAAGAGAAAACCACTGTGAGCCCTGTGGCTACTGATGCACATTCACAACAGACACCTGCCGGCGGTGGTGTCTGAGGGTCAGGAATCAACCGAAAAACTCTGGTGGAGAAAGCTGCCCCTGTACGACAGACACACTTAACAATTCAGGGAAGCATTTAATTGATACTGCCCAGCACTGCAGTGCAAAACTCCGCACTGTCACCTGCTCAAAGACGACACCACTGAAGTTCATTCAATCCATCACCTACTCTAAACAGGTTCACTTTGTACTTCTGACCCTGGAGGTACAAACCCTGTCCTCCACTGGTTCAGGGTCACCTTGTGTCAGACTGCAGTATGAAGGCAGCTCTGTGGCTGTTTTGCTGTCTCCTGTGCAACAGGGACACTGAGGCCTTGGTCATCACCCTGAAGGAGGGGCCAGCCCGAGCTCTAGGAGGCCATGCCTCCAGGCAGCCTTGCCAGGGCCTGCAGTTACCCAGTGTGAGGCCATGCTATGACAAAATGGAAGTCAGAAGTGGGCATCCAGGAATAACATTAGTGATATGCTAAGTCATGTCACAGCTACAAGAAATAGCGTCCCAGCAGTAAAATTAACAATGTTCAGAAAATGCAATCTGGCTCCCCTATCTGAGGCACACTGCTCATCCCCACACAAACAAGTGTACACAGACCTGCTTACATCTGGGTCCCCATTCACTAGGAAAGGTGTCCAAAGGTTAACTCTTGAACAGTGCAAAGTACACCAACCCTGAAGCGGTACTTCTGAGGGCCGGGTGCCCCCTCCCCTCTGTCTTAGATACTTTCTCACTGCTGGGATTCAATATCTGACACCAACAACTTAAGAAGAGGTTTACTTTGGCTAGCACTTTTTAGAGGTTTCAGTCTCTAGTAGGTTGTCTCCAAGGCAGAAGCACTATGGTGGAAAGAAAGCTGGTTCAATCATGGAGCCCAAGAAGCAGAGAGATGGGAGGGGTTGGGAAGTAACACAACCTTCCAGGCCACACCCCCTTCCCAGCCTCTTCCCATCAGATCACGCTCTCTAGCGTTGTATCAGGCCACAGTGCTTCTGTGATTCAAGTATCTTCATAACACCCTGCCTGTGAGTGCGTAAGGCTCTTAGAAGACACTCAGGTACAGACTTCAACAGCCTCAGTCTACAAGACATACCAGGCTCTCTGCCTTGAGCCCAGGAGTTCAGTTTGGGCCTATTTATTCATGCCTGACTCTCTAATGAAGATGCAGAGCAGAGTTCAGGAGGACACCTGTTCCCAGCACCTCAAACACATGGGTGGAGATTACTACCCACCAGAGAAAAGGACATAGCCACACTCATTAGGTCAGTTCTCAAAACCAGCAGATCTATTCTTTCTCCTGACAATCAGACAGGTCAGATATATATAAATCATACCAAAAGGGGTAATTATTTGAAATCTCATCTTTCATATCTGTTCTTCAAAACAGCCATGTCTCAAGTTCTAAGACTGCCTATAAAATGAAAGACACTGCTGGCAAATTAAAATCACTATCCCAGTTTGAGTGCAACTTGTAGGTCCCAACTACAATAATGTAGAAAAGAACAGGCTAGTGCCAGTCACCCTCCTTGCTGTAAAAGAAAACCATGGACCCACATCATGAATAAGTAGCCACCTGATGCTTCTGATATGGTGACAGGGAACAGCACTAACCATAGGTATCATTCCCATGGCAACAGTTGTCAGGCAACAGGCCTTTCAATGCAATCAAAGAAAATGTAAATCAGGAAGGGGTTTTAAAACTCCAAAGTATGGTCTTGAGAAAACCAGAAATAAGTTTCTGGCTCCCTGGAAAAGGATGTGGCTCATTGTGGGTTTAACTCTGAATACTAAGACAGGGCAAATTCTTCATCAAGAGCCCTCATTGACAGGGAGTCCAGATTTTCACCAATTTTTCCTTCCATTCCTCATGAGCCACTGTATGGAAGACCAGAGAAACATGGTGGAAGAGAGGAAGCCCAAGAGGCCAAGTACTGGCCAGCAAGGAGAAGAGCCCAGAATAGTTTACTGATTCCAAACCCAAACTGGACTACAGAGAAAAACCAATTCTCTCTCATGGAATCTGGGAAGACCAGGGAAAGAGGGGAAAAAGGGCAATGCAGGAACAGGAAACAGGCAAGACAAGGAAATAACAGGGAACCAAAACAGAAAACTGTGCCTTCTCTGAGCCCACACAGCTTGCTGCCAACACACTGCCAACTTCATCTCTGCTTCTAGTATTTGGACAACACCTCTTTCAACCCTAGGAGCTTACTGTTGATGAGCTTTTCAGTTCTCTTTAGGCACAGGTCAGTTATAATATGGTCTCATACACAATTAACTTTCAAAATGCAAACTCTTTGAAACAGATTACAGGGAGATGCCAGGAATAGCAAAGGTCAGGAATTGGGAGGTGCCACATCTGAGGGCACACAGGAAAGCAGGCATTGGTTCACCCCAAGATGCAAGCTCCAAAGAAACACCAATATGGGGACAAAAAAGCTGATTTGCCAGTGGAGGTGACAACTGTCCACCCTTTTGAAATTGGCTCTATCACTTTCTGTCTGGGTGCCTGACACATGGCTGAGTGGCTCCAGCCCCTCTCAAGGTGCCTGGCTATCAGCCCGACAGCCACCTCCCACATCACACAGTGTCATTTGTTTGTCTTGTCAGCACCTCTTTGCTTCAAATACCCCTCTAGGCTTTTCTTTCGTGTTCCTATTCAGAAGGTCCCCACGTGGACACGTCTGGAAAATCTCAGGAAGGGCTGCATTTAAAATTTATCTCCCTAACATCAGAGAACCATGAACCAGTGCTGCTCACTGAGGCCATCTGTGTGCCCACTGAGGAGAGCTGAGGTCTCACTGTTTCTCAAATCATAGCATAAAACTTAGGCAGAGCAGATGGTCTTAACTTTCAACTTGCTTTGTAAACACATTTGGATAAGAGTTCAGTCGGGTCCCAGAAAGGAGAGCAAACAATTCAGTGTCTAGATATCTGGCGCAGCCTGCGTGCCCTCTGCCCTCCCCACAGTGAAATGGAAGCAGGTGACCTTTGAGATGGATCCCTGGAAAATCCCACACACTCTGGAAAGTGAGGCATCTCCACTGATCAGCGTGGGCTGGACACCCAAGGGCGGGGCCTCTGGAGTAGCATTTCCTGTGAGCAGATTTCTACCGCAGACACCAGCCCAGCCCAGCTTCTACTGGGCCCATGGTACGGCAGCCCCATTCCACCACCCTCGCCAGTTCTGGGTCTGGGTCCTTGTCTGTGTCTGTGTCTATATTCGTAAATAAGAGAAACTGCTCTGGAAACAGAAAAAGCCAGAAAAATAGCCAGGAACATCTCTTCACTGAGAAGCACCCTGAATAACACAGCACTGCACAGACAGCCTGAAGTCTTCAGCAACAGGGTTGGCAGGCAGGGCTCCAGTCCACAAAGAGAAAGAAACCGCACGCCACATTATCGCACCCTCAGTGGAAAAGTCCGTGTGTCTCCCTGAGGTTTAGAGAAACAACACACTGAAACCTCAAACCATTTACAATGCACATGGGCTGTGAAGAGCTGTAAAGGTCACAGCAGAGAAAATAAACGTCCCAAGAAATATCCCCCTGTTCATAAAGTTCACACAGAAGAGAAAGTTTTAAGAAAACAATATATACAAAATGACTCTTTCTTTTCTTTTTGGGGGGTAGGGAAAGTAATAAGAGAACTAAGAGAACACTGCTGAGGAGAAGCTGGATACGAATACATGTCAGTTCCCTTCTCCTCTCTCCCTGCTCATTCAGGGACCAAGATGGGGTCGCTCCAAGGGCTCACCTGGCCTGTGCGCTCTAGTGGAGACCCCAGGTGGGCTCCAGACGCCTCCCAGCCAGGGGCCCCACAGCTAACCAGCTACAGAGGTGGGGATGGTACTGTCACAGGCAGCGGCAACAGGGAAGCCGGACAGGACATCTGCTTCCAGCAAGCGGAAGACAAATCGATTCCGTCGGGGATGCGCAGCCCTCTGCCTCCACTCTGCACTGGTCTATTTCGCTGCTCAGCAGAACTGCAGATTCCGGGTGGGCCAAGAGAAATGAGGGCTGAGATACAACACAGTCAATTTTCCGTTTAATGGCTACAGCATGGGGTGGAAAACACAGCTTCTTGATGGAGAGGCTGCTTGGGTTTCTGCCTGAATCACCTGGCAGCTGCCACGCAGTCAGGACCCCCTCCTTCCCCGCCCCTCCTATCTCTATGGGCAATTAGAAATTAGCTGGCTTTCTTTTTAAAAATGAGCCATCCTTTAGGTAGCAAAGTCTGCTTTATGAATCCACAATTTTCCTCAACCAAACTGCCTAGATTCCCAATGATGTACTCCCTCCTAAGGGGACAGCAACGCTGCCAACTGTGTTAATGGAACAGTGGCAATGGTACAAACATCTTGGTGGGTGTGCTGGCTCACACCTGTAATCCAGAACTCAGGAAGTGGATGCAAGAGGATCACCTCGAGTTCAAGGCCAGCCTGAGCTACACAGTAAATTCAAGGGTAGTCTGAACTACAGAACAAGAGCTCATCTCAAAAAAGAAAAAGGTGCAAACTACTTGGAGGTGGCTGCTCACAGGCAGTACTGCCGCCCTGAGCTGTCTGTAGTCCCTGCTAGGCAGTTCTGGGCATTTACACTAAGAGCCAGCGTGGCTTTGGCACAGCTCATAATACATAACATGGTTCACCACAGGTCTGCTCCTAAGAGGAAGAGCCTGCACCTACGCCAAAGGCCCAGGCACAGCGAATTCTGTAATTGAACCATAGGGCACCTTCTGGCCAAACAGGGGACTGCCACCAAACCAAGACTGGAAGAGATCATTTGAAGACATGCAAAAGGTCCACAATGTCACACACAGGAAGATGTTGGTTATAAAACAGTACAGTGTGATCCCATCTTGTTTAAATACACACACATACACACGCACGCACACATGCACACACGCACACATGCACACATGCACACACCACACACACAGGTACAGAAGGACATATATACTACAGAAGGCATGGTAATAAAAAGCACATAGAGGAAAGACTATACGCATTTTGTGGAATGTGGAATTAAAGGTGGTCTTTTTTTCTCCTGTGTAAAAATAAGGCTAGGTGTTATCAATTTAAAGACAGCAAGTCAGAGTTAAACCCCCAGACCACACACACATCACAGAATCAGCTCTCTCTATGGCACCTGTGTGACCACTTGGCAGGTCCCCAGGTGGAACTCAGAGAATTAGCGTCTCACCAGCACCGTGTCACCCTCTCACCTCACAGCTGCACCACTGCAGAATGTCTGGAGGAGTGTGGGGCCCTTGACTGTTGTCTCAAGCACTCAATCTGGGGGTCGACTGTTCTGCAATGTACAGGATCTGACACATGCCAGAGCCACAGGCCTAGAGCAGCCAGGGAGCCAGGGTAGCCTGTCACCACCAATCCTAACAGGGCAGCGGAGGACACTGCCACATCCCCAGTGGAGGGCATCAGACCTCGTTCACAGAGGCACTTGCAGTCAATCTGAGGTCACGGATCACAAGCACCCTGGAGTGGAGTCAACACCACAGAACCAATGACCTCTGCAAAGGAATGCTTGAAACTGAGCAGGTGGCCCCTGATCCCTCTGACGTACTTTTAAGTTCACTTGGACTTTCTGATACTTGTTCTTGAAGTTCTCTCCAAGTAAAATTATTTTTAACTCTCATTATTATGACCATATTTTAAGTGACCTGGGTTAACCGCCCTCTACGGGACTGTTACAGGCAGCTTGTAATTTAAACAGCATTGTTTCCATTCCTGTTTTCTCTCTTCCTTTTTCTTCTTTAAATCATAAACTTTTAGTAATTCTCTCAGGGTTGTCACTTACTTTAAATACTGTGAGCAACCACGGGAAGTCAAGACGGCTGGGCTGGAGTCAGTAAGGGTTACTGCAGCCCAGAGTTCAACTGAGGGAGTTCCTGCATATATTTATATCCTCATGTCAAGTCAATAAATAGGGAGGGGGGGTTGCTAAAGTACCTGATATTCACCTACATACAAATATAAAACAGCAATGCAATTGAGAAAAAATATAAATTCAGTATGTTTAATTTGATCATTTAAAAGGAAAAATTAAGCATCATCTCTCACTCAAGACCCTTTTTTTTTTGTTGTTCGTTTGTTGTTGCTGTTGTTTTGAGACAGGATCTCACTATGCAGTTCAGACTGGCCTCAGACTTGCAATGTAGCCTAGGGTGGCCTTAAGCTTGCAGCAATCCTCCTGCCTCAGCCTCCTGGAGTGCTGGGACTACAGCACTAAGTACAGTAATAAGAGGGTCTGTTGCTTTTTGTGACAGGGTCTTGCTTTGTAATGTAGGCTGGCCTTGAACTCATTATGAAGACCAGACTGGCCTCAGACTCATAGTGATCCTCCTGCCTCAGCTTCTGGGAGTGTACCACCACATACTACCAAGGTCATTATTTTTGAAAAGGTGACTCTCAGATGGGGTGTTCACAATAAAATGATCATGCTAGATTTTTAAAACTGAATTCTAAATAGAAAAATATCTTAACGGAGGCTTTTATTTCATTTTAGATACAAAGTTTTTTTTTTAATGAACCAAGACTAATCAGATAAATGCTGCTGGGGTGGCTTCACGGGAGGCTCAGCAGCAAATACTCTTCTCTCACTCAACCATCAACCTCACGCTGTAATCATCGATATGGAGACTTCCTCGCTCATTCCCTGAAAAAAGAAGCTAGAAGTACTGTCTCCTCCACTCTGCAAAGGGGAGTTCCAGCATTATTCTAGAGACCAAAAGGTTTTAAAGAGTTAAAATTTTTCTGAGGGTGATGAGTGTCAGACAATATTTCAAAGAAACTTCACTTCTATTTTTCTAATCAACTAGGATAATTCAACATTATTCTAAAAAGGGCAAGAATCATAAACTTGACAAGAGAAATCTTCATCACTCCGGACCTCTCCCTTTATGTTATAAAGAACAAGAACCTGGTAAGAATTAAGTCCCTCCCACCAATTCCCTCGATGAAATATAAAAATGAGTAACAGAGCCACAAAAGGAAATATGATTCACAGATGCATTCTACCATGTGCCCGCATTTGTAGCACTTTTCATTCCAGAGAATTTCAGCATTTTATTAACTGTAGGGTTTTCAGTGGGGACAGAACAGAAGAAATAAAAAAAATTGATCAGCTGCTCTCAAATGCTTTAAGACATCAAAGACAAACACATCACATGAACACCCAAGACACCCTTAAAGTGTCAACTCAGACTGGAGCACACCACACAGACCGAGCAGCCACTTTTACACCTGGCTGCAACATGGACCCTCACAGAGCATATGGCAGGTACGAGAGCTCACTGTGCTGACAGGTGGCAGGAAGGAGGCAGAGCCCAGCATACAAACAGCACAACTCACTGCTGGGTGCAGCAGCAAGAGACTGTTGGACCTAGGGAGGCCAGTCATTAACCCTGCCATCTCTTTCTGGCTCACTAGAATGATCAATGGCCACACGATCACAATCGAACCTACTAATTTACAAGAACTGGCAGAGAGTTTGAGGACAGCCATTTCCAGATGATGTTCTATTGGCTTAGGAGGTATCCTAGGTTTAGTAAGGAAGTGTCCCTGAGTAGTCACATTTTCAAAAAGGGAGAAAAGAAGACTGAAATAATATAGCAGAATAAAAAACTGTGAAAGCAACTCTGTTATCCTTAGTGACCTTGTCTACAACTAAAATCTTCAACATGCGGAGTTACAATATTGTTTTGCAAACACTATGAAACAGCAATTTGGGCAGTGTAGGTCAACCCAAACATAGAAACAAACCTGTCTTCAGTGCATATGGATAGGCTTTTCTTTGAATACCCAAGTTCAAATAACCATTCACAGGCACTCCATCAGCAGCACTAGTCTGTAAATCGGCGTCTCGTCATTTCCAGGTCTGAAGTTAGCTCCCTGCTTTACCAGGTGTTGGGGCTGCACAGGCCCTCAATGGCTCTGAGCTCTCTCCACCAGGCTGACCATCTTCCTTTAAATTCTGCTCCTGACTCAGCCTCTTCCCTCAACAATCTCACTTCCCCTGTTGAGGACCATGGGTTGCTCTGCCCCTCCAGCCCACAGCTTTTTTTAAAAGGTAGCACATAAACGTCGTCCCACAGGTCATCAGGGAGCAAATATGGTCCTTTCCAAATACTCTGAGAAAGGAGATCAAAGAAGATATCAAAAAATCAGAAAGATACCCCTTTTTTGGCAAGAAAAAAACAAAATAGTGAAAATGTCTCTGCTCCCAAAATTGTTACACAAATTTAATGCAATCCCAATCAAAATACCAATAGTGTATCTCACAGAATTAAAGAAAGCAATCCTAAAATTCACTTAGAAGCAGAAAAGACCAAGAATACCAAAAGCAATTCTGGGCAACAAAAGCCAAACAGGAGCATCAGTGGAACAGATTAGAAGATACAGAAACAACTCCAGACATATTCAGCCAGCTCATCCTTGACAAAGGAGCCAAACACCTTCACTGGAAGAAAGACAGCTTCTTTAATAAATGGTGCTAAAAAAAACTGACTTTCCAGAAGCTGAAGATTAAAATTAGCCCCATATCTTTCACCATGTACTAAACTATAATTAAAATGGATGAAAGATCTAAATATTAAAACAGAAACACTAAATCTGCTAGAAGTTAGAATATGTAGAAACCTTGAAGACAGTAGTATAGGCAAAGACTTTATGAACAAAACTCTGGAAATATCACAAAGAATCAACAACTGGGACCTTATCTTATTAAAAAGCTTTTGCACAGCAAGAGAAAGTTCAACAGAGTAAATAGACAACCTTTACGTGGGAAAAAAGTTTTGATAGCTACTCCTCAGACAAACTACTATCTAAAATATATAAAGAACTCAAAACATCAGACCCCCAAATTTAAAGACAGTCCAAAAACAGGCATCTGGCATAAACAAATACTTCGCAGATGAAGAAGTAAAAACAGCAAATAAATACAAGAAAAAATGTTCAACATCACTGGTCATTCAAGAAATGCAAATTAAAACAGTGCTGTGATTCCACCTCACTCCAGAAAGAATGGCTGTTATCAAGAAATCAACAATAAATGCTAGTGATGCTGTGAGGAAAAAGGAACTCTTCTCCACTGTTGGTGGTGCAATCCCTGTGAAATCAGTGCGGGGATTCCCCAAATACTCCTTTAAAACATCTGTTTTAAAGCAATGGCAGAGCCTATGAAAGCAAAAACATGAGCACACAGTGATGTCTGTAACGCCTCATGCCTAAACAGCACAGGACTGAGTTATACAGCTTAAGCGAGGTTATGAAGTCAATACTTTTAAAAAGCACTGTAACTGACTGCAATCAGCCAGGAACATTAAGCTGTCCTGCGCTGAGTCCAATGGGATAAAGGCCTTGAGAAATGATGAAAACAAGCCTTCCACTGCAGAGTTATGTTCGCTCTGCACAGGGATCAATTAGAACCTCCGCGTGACCCCGGACTCCTCACAAATGCAATGCTCTAAACATTTTTTTGGTTAAAGTATTTGCAATTAAATCAGCTGCTAGAACAAGATTTAAGCTGTAATGAGACCCAAGTTTCAGAAGAAAATACTACAGGATGAGCAGGAAGCTATGAAGGTCACGGGCATCTTTTCCTGTCACCATCTTTCACCTCCAGAGCTTATCCAGACTCACATCCCCCACAGGTTCCAGGACATTTACATACTGCAGTTTTGAGGGGCGCTGACTGAGGGGTGACAAAGCATCTCTCAGTCCCCATTTCCGGGAGGCTGCAGACCCCAGGCCTGCACTCGCACTCATAACAAACTGCATTTGGTCCACATGATGAACACTAAGAATAATGCACAATCACCAATCATGAATGCCACCTGTACACCAGGCTTCCATCTTCCTATCACAGACACTGCTGACAATGACATGATTCCGCGTCCTGACGGACCCCATACAAGGTCCCCCTTCCTTGGTTAGCCCCAAGTGCAGGTCCCCTGCACCCCTGAAGAACAAGACTGGGTGTGAGTAGGGAATGAGCCGGGCCATGTCCTCAAACCACCAACACCGCTTGTTTATCCAGAGGAATGATTTGCTCAGGACACTGATGGAAAGCAAGTGTCTGTCGACAGCCTGCTGTGCGCACTGTGGTACGGGCCATGCGGTGCGTCCATTCTGTTTCTCATGGGAAAGGGCTAGTAATATAATAAACGCAGAGGATGGAATGAGCTTGAGAAGTCAGATGGAAATGACACTTTGTGACAAGAGTGTTCACACATGGCTTCACACATGAGTAGGACACAGGCAGCCCAGGCTGTCTCTTGCACCCCAAAGCCGAGACACAGCCATAGTGGAGGGGGAAGGGCAGGTGCGTTCCCCTGCAGCCAGGCAGGTGAGGACAAGAGGTGCATGCTGGCCAAGGGCTCCCCCAGAAGCTGCGGGACAGCCATCTCTGTGCTGACATCTGGTCACAACCCCACGGGGCAGCCGCTGGCAGGGATGGCTGCGGGACAGCTGTGGTCAAAGTGGGTGAAACACCTGAAGCGGCTCGGCACAGAAACCTTGGCACACAGTCCTCACAGAGTCAAAGGGACAGAGACTCACATCTGGCAGTGACACAGAGGTGAAAAATATAGGTCACTGCACCTAATATACAAGGGTAGGCATGAGGAAAAGGGCAGTCAAAGCACTAAGAACAGGGTATGTACGTGTTCGGCAACACCAAGATGTGGTCAGACAGGCCATGCTCCCACATGAAGCAGGGCCAATAAAGCAGGGCCACCCCAGGAGCCCAGAGGACAGCACAACCCTGCACCCAGTGGGAAATAGAGAAACTTGGCAGGGGAAACACAAGCACTGATGTCCAAGCAACCTCTCAGAAGAGAGCAGTACCCTGGGCAGCCCACAGACACACAATTCCAAGGCTGTGGCTCTGCACCACCGCCCAGGGATCCTGGGGGCTGGAGGATCCTCTGCCACACACTCAGAGCCCTCTGTGCCCATTACCTTGGTTACCACGTCAAATCCTCATAAGTGAAATACATCGGTCACAGATGTGTAAACATCATATCTTTTCTCTGGTATGAGAAAATGAAGATGTAAATGAGTTCTAGTATATATAGTTGATATTGTGAAATAGAAAAATTTTTAAAGTAAAGAGGGTGTAGGGGTAAATAACAAGGGGAAAAAGAATGTGATAGCAATTAAAAAAGGAAACAAATCTTATGTATATAAGTGGTAAGGGATTGCAGGGTGGGAAGAGGGGGAAAAATGAGAATCAAGTCATGTCATATTCTGGTACAAACTCTCAATGTTGAATGTGATGATGATGTGTATTCATAATGTACCAATAAAGACTTGGATTAAAAAAAAAGTTTCACGTGTGGTAAAGTTGGGAACTGGAGCTCTGTGGAGTCTCCTCCCTGATGCTCACAGTAGCACCTCCTGCTGGCACCAGGGGAAACTGCTCAGAAGCTCCTTGCAGAACACAGGGAAACACCTGTAAGGAGGGCAGAGCTGCAAAGTTTCACCTCTACAGCATCACAGCCAAGGACACCTCCAGACAACCTTCTACTCAGCTGCGGGAGGGAAACTGAGGCAGGACCATCTGCAAGAGGGCCAGGCAGGTTGCCCAAGTTTCCTCAGAAGCAAAGAGCAGGCAGAGCAGCACCGACTGTACCCAGGTGACAAGGTGCCTGCTGCCTGCTTCATTCAGCAAGACAATGTGGCCGGAGGGGACCCCTCACCAGGACTCTGGGGGCTTGAGTCCTATCCCCTTCCATACATGGTGGTGGCCACAGCCTCTGTCAGAGCACACTCCGGACAGGCACTGCTTACTGGTGTGATCAGGGACAAGGTGAGAGTGAAAGACAGCAAGCAGTGCCACCCCAAAGCCAGCTCCCAGCTTCCTGCCCCCTGCACAAGGACAAAGTCCCAGTCATCCTTCCCAGGCTGATGCTTTCACTCACAGCCCAACTCGTGCTCCTCCTCGGAGCCGTTCAGAAAAGGTCTCATTGTTCACAGTCTGTGCATCTGACAATGACATCTGGAAACAGAAACCCAAGAACACACAAAACCCCAGACAGCCTATCAGACTTGACTATGACCAGGTAGCGCTCCGCGCTCATTTCCACAGCAATATCCTAACATGTGCTAAGTTTCACAACATAATTCAAAAATAGATACTAAAAACTGGTACTACAGACATCTGGGACCTCAAAAATATAAACACATGCACAAACATATGTTGTTCTGTTCAACAGCATCACAAAAGCCAACACAGTCATGGGGAAACGCCTTCTGAGAGCTGCGCTGAGAGTGATGCTTCTTGTTTTCCAAGGAGAAAGAACAGGCAGCCTCAGCCTGAGTGATTAACTACACACATGTGCACACTTTAAATAGTCGCTCTGGCCTCCTGGTACCCATGAGCACTCCCCACCTGTATTATGCAGGTCATTTCAGGCTGAGGCCAGGACATGTTCGAGCCTCACAAATGGGGCGAGGGCAGCTCAGGTGAGGAGTCACACGCTGGAGACACAGCACAAGCAAGAGCACCCTGGGCAGAGCTGGGAGAAAGGACAGGCCTTGGGAAGAGAGGGCGCTGGACACCCTCAAGCATGCTGGAGGCTTCTTGAGCAGTCGAGCTCTACACAGGAAAACTGACTTTGGTAAGAGATGACAAGTGATCCCAGCTGTTACACTGAGGACAAGGTCAGTTCAGGTAAGGCTGACAGATCTGAGTCACAGTGTCTGAGATTAGCTGGACACATGGCAAAGCAAAGAATGAATGACCTCATTCCATCAATAAGCAATAAAGTACCCACTCTGGGTCAGGCAGGATCTCAACCCAGGTGACACGAGCCCTCTCAAGTGAGCTGGTAAGAAGGCAAGAGCCAGAGACCTCCTCTCCACTGGTCCCATCTTTGAACCTCTGCTATAGAAAAGGCCACGGGGCCTTCGACAGCAGCACCCTCCTCTGCAGGAGGACCTGGGTGACCTCAAAGCTCATCTACCTCCTGGAACACCTGCTTCTGACAGGTACCAGCTGCGGAGAACAAACACTCTAGGAATTACAGCTGTGAACCTGCTGCTCTAATGAAAAGCAACGCCATTTGACCGGCTTCTAGGACACAAGGGATCTGGTTTTCTTTCAAAAGCCAACTACACGGCTCCCCCAGCATCCCCTTCCCCAGCCCTCCTTCATTTCCACATCCACTTACAATTCTCTCACACCTGCTGCAGGTCGGGGTCTTAAGCAATCCTGAGCGCTCAGGCTGCCAAGTTTGACAGAACCCATTTGCTGGCTGCTGCGTAGGCCACCTGGGGCCGCTTCCAAGAAGGGCCTCGCCTCTCCTCCGGACCCCTCCCACCATCTGCTCTTGGAAATTGGGCAAAACCTCTTGCTTCCTTTAACTCTAGGTTTCATTTATAGGGTTTGGAAACTAATGTGCCTTTTGGCTCATGTAATAAGAAAAGCCTTTGATTAAATGAATTCTTTTTTTTGAATCAAACAAAACAAAATTATTTTCCATGTTGCTGTAAGAGAAAATTAAATAGACATATCATCACTAAAGTATATCAAACTCTACAAAGAGATGACAGAAAGTGGGAAGAAAACCATACCACGAACACAATGAAGTCATACTGAAAATCAAATGTGGAGGGGAAGAGACTAATCTTTCTCATAGAACTCCAAATAATTAGGGTTGCCAGGCTGAACAAAATACAGATGCCCGTTTAAAGCTGACGTTCAGAGGAGAGACCTACCCTAAAAAAGTATCCCTTGTTCAGCTGGGATGTAGCCCATGTGGAACACTTGCCTGGCAAGTCCAAGTCCCTGAATTTAATCTCCAACACTGCAGGAAAAAAAAAATCCTCGTTTATCTGAAAATCGATTTTATCTGTGAATTCTACCAATGTATGAATAATATATGTAGATATGCAGTATCTGAAAACTCTGATGTGTGTTTACATTTTTAAAAGCATTAAGAAGACATACTGTCATGAAACTCAAAACCCCCACACACATATACACACATTCCAAACACACTCATCCCACTGTTCTTGCCACTTTTTGCAGCAGCTCTGGAAGTCCTCCTCTTTTGTGTCTTTAGCTCTGCTGTGATAGTTGCCTTGATGTCCTGACTCAATTCAGAATGACCTTTCATGGTCATTTGACTTCGGGGAAGAGCTGGAAGTCACACAATGAATAAGGTGGATGAGGACACACTGATGTTTTTATAAGCCTGCCTTCCCACCAGACAGCTCCCAGCAGTAGTACTCACATAGTTGTGACCACACCTTAGAAAGACAGGAAAGAGAACTTCCAGAACTGCCTCAGAAAATGGCAGGAATGATGAAATAAGTGTGCTCGAAATGAGGGGGCATATTTTGAGGGGGATTCATGGCAGTGCCATTTTTACTGTCATAATTCTAAACATTCACTGTATATTTTGATCACTCCTTGTACTTCTCTCTTAAGGAGATAGGGCTTCACCTTTCCAGCCTTTTTTGAGGCTGGGCTGTGCTTAGTGACACACCCTAGAAGGACAAGGCAGGAGGTGGGAAAACTACGTCTACAGTGGAGAGACACAGCCAGCACTGCATTAGACAGTGACCAAAGTTAACATCACCAGCAATGTCATGATGAAATGTAAAAGGCTGGACCAAGGATTTAGCTTGGTGTTGTTGCCACCTACCTCACAAGCACAAGGTTGTGAGTTCAATCCCCGATACCACAAAAACAAACAAAAGAAATGGGAAGGGCTTCACTTTTGGGGTGCTCTCCTTTAAATTCCAGAACCCCACTCAATTACAAGAGAAGCCAAAATATCATACAGGGTGCATCTAAAATTCCTCAAAACAGGGTTTTCTTAATTAAATATAAGGAAATTAGAAGTTATGAGGATATCAGATAACTGCTTCAAGATTTTCCTGCAAAACTCAGGGACAAAGCTGGTAAGACAAGTGCTAAAAACCATAACTTTTAATATAAGTATTTTTTGTTAAAGGGACACAAACCAATGACAGAAGCCCACAGCAAGCAACGTCACACAGGGAACTTTTTGGGCTTTCCCAGCACCCTTAACTTGGACCCAGCAGACCTCCAGGTTAACCACCTTTCAGACTATTGGAATACAGAGAGGTTAGTCCTGAGAGCCCACCTCCCAGAAACATCCTTGGCCAGCAGGCCTCGCCATACACGTGTGTATGTCGCATGCACAAGGGTGCACATGAACATACACCAGGATTGCAGAAGTAAATACACAAAAAAATCAAGCACAGCTCCACAGTCCAAGTGACCAATACACCTTTACAGAAAGTTCCACCAGGGATGTACTCAGTGGTGCCACATCTGCCTTGCAACTTCAGGATTCTGAGTTTGATCCCCAGTAACAAAAATAAACAAACAAAGCCAATAGAGAAAACTCCAGACTAGAACAGCCCTCTCTCCTCTGCCACCCACCTCCTACATCTATCTATTTGTGCCCAACATCAAATCCACACAGGTTCCACAGGAATGCTTTGCAGTTGCTATGACAACTCAAGAGCCACCTAGGTACACAACAGCCTCTCCCCCAAGCCAGTGAATCTCAGAGACCTGAGAGGTCACCCTATGGTAGTCAGGCCACCAGAGGCAGCGCAGCTTGTTGTGTACAGACTAGACAGTGGGATCCAGACTCTTTCAGGCACAAATGACACCCACATACAAGAGAGCCTCACGCCAGGCGTCCCAAGGCAGGGAACAGGTGGCCTTGAATATCTAAGGCGCATTCTGATCTACATACCTGCATCTAGAAACTGGAACTGTGTAAACATCAAGGACCCAGGTCAAGCTCCTCCTTGAGGAAGGAAGAACACATTGTGCACTATGGCCATGCCTTGGGCACCACCAGACCAGCAGCTGCCATGGGCCAGTGGGACGTGAGGTGCCTGGCCTCCGGCAGAAGATGCCAGGTCATAATTGCGGGCATGGGGTCTTTGACAGGGGAACAAAACTATGTTCAGAGAACTTCGCAAACTTGGATTTACATATTATCAAAAACAGACTAAAGGGCCAAGGACTTAGCTCAGTGGTTCTGGAGTCAGCCTGGTAAGTGCAAGATCCTGAGTTTGATCCCAGGTACCACATACCCAACGCTGGGCATGGTGACCCATGTCTGAAATCTCAGCACTCAGGAGGCAGAGGCAGAAGGATTGCTATGAGTTCCAGGCTAGCCTGGGCTACATGGTGAATTCAGGCCAGCTTGAACTACAAAGCAAAACCTTATTTAAAAAAAAGAAAAAACAGACTAAAAAGGAGACCAGAGAGACATGACAGATCCAGTGTAGGACCCTGCAGGAGAAAGCTTGAAACTGCATTGAGTAGGCTTTAGACATTATTGAATTGGCTTATGAAATCCACTCCTGATTGAAATTATGAGTCACTTCAATATCTACATGTGTCTTGCTAAGTGAGCCTTCAGGTGGTACACAGAGACTTCCTGGGGCCAACAGTCACAACTGAGGTCTCAGTGATTGATGAGCCTGTGATGTTTCTAGGAGCTAGCTGATACTAGAGTTGAGGAAATATGACTCTCCAGGGAAATATGCCATTCTCCAAGATCAAACATTAGGATAACGTAGATGGCTTGTTAGCTACAACCTGCAAGATAGCACAAGTGGCTTGTTAACCATGACCAACCATGACCAATCCTTCACAAGAAAACTTCACCCCTCCCTTTCACAGCCTGGCTCATTAGTGCATTAGTTTTGCTATTCCCTACATCTGCCCTTACCACATTGCTATTTTGTATAATCATAAATAATGGTCTTCCCCAAGATACAGCTAAAATCAGGTCTTAGCCAACAGAGAGATAAGATCAAGTCCCTGTTCCCCAAGTAATAAACTATCATTCTTTATTCTTTATTCCTTGTTCTTTGCATATTATTCTTTCATCCTCTACTATACTCATAATCAGGCCATTGGGCATTCCTGATAACTGTGAGGCATCACCTGAAGGGACCCTGATTTTGAACCTTGAACAGTTGGCAGTACCTTCCCAAAGTAACTTCTTCCTAGGGGTGTATGTGTGGATGTGTGCATGGGTGCATGTGTCTGTTATTGGGGACAGAACTTCACACTGAGCTCCATCCCCCGGCCATTTTTTATTTATTTTGAGACACAGCCTTACTAAGTTGCCCAGGGTGTGCTGAAACTGGCAATCTTCCTGCCTCAGTCTTCCAGAGTTCTAGAATTACAGGGTAACATGTTACTTTTAATAACCCTGTGCTCATACAAGACATCAACATAAGGGAAAATGAGATAGAGAATGTATAAATGTTCCATTAGTATCTTTGTACCTCTTCTGTAAATCAAATTATCTCAAAGATGATAATAAGATACAGTTTGAGGTAACATGAAAAAGATTATTAAGAAAAATCCCATGGGCTGGGGATTTAGCTCAGTGGTCCTGGCACTTGCCTCAGAAATGCAAAGTCCCAAGTTCCAACACCAGTACAAAAAAAGAGGAGGAGGGGGCCGGGGAGTTAGCTCAGTGGTTCCGGCGCCTGTCTCGCAAGCGCAAGGACCCGGGTTCATTCCCGGGTAACCATATAACAATACTGGGTGTGGAGACCCACACCCAGCAGCAACCAGTACCACATACCACAGTGCTGGGCGTGGTGGCTCACGCCTATAATCCCAGCACTCGGGAGGCAGAGGCAGGAGGATTGTGATGTGAGTTTGAGGCTGAGCTCAGGGCCAGCCTGAACCACAAAGCGAGACCCTGTCTCCAAAAACCTAAAAAAAAAAAAAAAAAAAGAGGAGGAGGAAGAAGAAGAAGGAACAAGAAGAACAAGAAGCAGAAGAAATGCTGGGAAGTACAGGAATCCTTTAGTCAAGATATTTCACAATTACTGAGGAGATTATGAAAGCTGACTTGTGTTCATTTTCCAAATTGTGAACCACACACTTGCAAAGAAGGTCGCCAAGAACTAGTGCTTCATCAAACACCACACCCTGCTGCTGCTCAGAACGACCTCCCGAATGCTGTGACAATGCTCTACATGGCACAGTTTGATGGAAATATGTGGAACCAAGCTGAGTGAGCCAGGCTCTCCCTGGAACTTGGTGGTCACGGCGGCAGGGTGGTCAGTTCCCTCCTGTCCCCTGGAGTTCTCCTCAGTACCATCATTGGACACGGCGCGTGAACAGCCCATAGGTGTGGAGGTAAGGAAGGATCCTACATGCAGGACCCAAGACAACCCTGTCGCCCAGCCTACGGACACTGCCACAGGGTGCAGACCTGCTAGAACCCCAGGTCAACCCCAGTTAGCACGCCACCCAGCGGTGCCACAGCACTGTGGGCAACTGCCAGCAATGGCCTCAAGCCTGCTGCTGAAGATGCCAGGGCGACCACAGTATCTGATGGTCACAGACCCCTGTCCCACCACCACCTCAGGGACCACGTATGTTACCCCCCACCAAATAAGTATACCTCCATGGGCTCACAGGTGCATGCACACACAGATGCACACACAGGCACAGTGGTTCCACTTTCTTTGGTTTCAGTTATCTATGGTCAACTGTGATCTGAAAATATGCAATGGAAAATTCCAAAAATAAACAATGCTTAAACTTGCAAAGTGCACTATTCTAAAGAAGTGTGATGAGATCTTACACCGCCCAGCTCGAGTCGCCCTGTACATGTGTATAAGAAAACACATGTTGGGCTGGGGATTTAGTTCAGTGGTTCTGGCATCTGCTCGGCAAGTGCAAGGTTCCAAGTTCAATCCCTAGTAACCACATACCACAATGCCAGGTGTGGTGGCTCATGCCTATAATCCCAGCACTCGAGAGGTAGAGGCAGGAGGATTGCTGTGAGTTCCAGGCTAGCCTGGACCACATAGTGAGCTCAGGGCCAGCATGAACTACAAAGTAAGACTCTGTCTCAAAAAACTAAAAAAAAAAAGGAAAAGAAAAGAAAAAACAGTTCTCACTGTGTAGGGTCCCCTGCCTTTAGGCATCTGCTATAGCCTTAGAACACATCCCCCAAGAGAAGGGGGGACTTCCATGTATAAACATATCTCATGTGTGCACACACACATATGCAGCTCAAAATGGGCTGGAAATGCCTTGCGTGGAGAGAATGAAGCCTGGGCAGAGAGGAGGTGGACTGCAGGCAAAGGGAAAGGGTGAGGGCGGCCTGTGCAGTCACACAAGGGCAAGAAGCAGCTCCCCACACCGCTTACACTGAGCACTAAGCTTCACCGCCAAGAAACCAGAGCCACCCTTTCCTGACATGAGCCCACAGGAGACCAAGAGGAAGACTGGGAGGAAGCCTGGCCCCTCTTGTGCCGTGGCTCCTCCCAGGCCTTGGACATAGGGACAGCAGTAAAAATGACTGTGAGATAAGTCGAAGGTAATGCTGAGCTGGGGGTCAAACCGAGGACCTTGGCACTGAGCTTCAGCCTCAGTCCTTTTAATTTTTATTTTGAGGTAGAATCTCATTATGTTGCTAGGTTCAAACATGCCATCTCCTGCTTCAGTCTTTCACAGTGCTGGGATTATAGACATGCGCTACCATGCCTAGCACCTTCTCAAATTTTAAGGTCCATTTGTATTTCTTCTGGGAATTCCCTGTTAATGGCATTTTCCCAGTGTCACGTGGCTTTTCAGCCTTTTTTTTGCTAGTGCTTTGTATGTGCACATTCTAGATTCTAAGTATTTTGTAAAAAAATAAAGTGTCATAAATGGAGACATACAATGTTTAAAGATTAGAAGACTGAATACAGTAAAAAAGTTAGGCCTCTATAAGCTGATGGCAACCTTAATTCAACTGCCATCAAAGTCTCGGACAAGCTTTCCCTAAAGCGGAGACAGAAACACCCTGGAATAGCTAACCAAAGTTAGGAGGAAACAGAAAGAACACTGAGCTCGGGTCAATCTCAGCCCATCCCACGGCACCCACAATGGCGTGGTAATCATGGAGCGCAGGCACAAAGAGCAACAGGACAACTGTGACACCAGACACAGACCACAGGAAGAAGTGTGGACATGCTTCAGCACAGTGCTGGGTCAACTGGGCCTGTGGGTAGGACAGTGAGCTTCAGCCAAAGGTGTGGAGATGGTTCGACCATCAGCAGTGGGAAGAGTCAGGTCATCAGTCCTCTTCTCCTTCAGGACCAACAAGGTTAGCTGTGTCCAGGCGGGGCTTGTGTCCAGGAGTCGCAGCATCAGCCATCAAGGAGAAATAAGCAGACGTGAGCTCTTCTACTTAGAAAGGAAAGTCCACTTCACTCACGCTGCTCCCTATGGCAAAAGCCATAAAGCGCAACAAGTTTTTCATCAGTAGAAGTTAAGTATAAACAGAGGAAGGACTGGCTCTGGTGGTCCATCTAAACGACAAGCACACCCCAGGCTTTCACACCCTGTATACAAAATGCTCTTCCCCAGATACCCATGAGGAAAGAAGCTCAGTGATCACTTCATGGAAGTATATGACTTAATGGGGACTGAGCAAACCTGTTTTAAAACACAAGGCCCAAATGTTTATGATCATTCAAACCTTCCTACCTATGGATTCTCTTTGCTTGATGTAATGTGAACCTATTTTGGGACAGACAGCATGCAGGGAACATTGTGACCTCAAAGGACAGTAAATTCATTTTCAATCTGGTTCACCCAGGCTGAGCGCTCAAAACACCCCAATATCCCATGAGGGAGCGGTCCTGGGAAAGTTCTTTCCTCACTGAAATGAAAGGGCCGGCTCAGGGAGGGGTCCTTAGATCTGCAACACTGAGCTATGCAGGGAGATGGAGGCCAGAAACAGGACTGGCCAGGTGATGGTGGTGGACCATATACTCCCTGTGAACCGAGTTCACAGTCACTGGTGCATACCCAGCACAAGAATAAAATTCAATTCTAAAATATGCAGTCTGAAAAATTCCTGTTTCTTGCAGGTTTAGACACTGAAAAAATCTCCATGCATGGAAAAAAACCTTCCCACGATCACGATTAACATTCCCAGAATGCACCACACAATTCACCCCCCTCCCCCAGGTGACCTCCTCCTCTCAGTCTGTGATGTCCCTCCCACTGTAGGGCAGAGGCCTCAGGTAATGGTTCCTCGGTGCCCATTTGCAGGACATAGAGGCTGGTAGGGGACTTGGCCTTCTGATTCAGTCTCAGCTTCCACCTTTCCATCTCCCATCTGGTAGCCAGTGTCCAGGATGGCCACTCAGTACAGCCTGATGCTGACCAGTTAATCAAGGGATGCAGTCATGTTCAAAGAGGGGATAACACAGCGATCTTCGGTGCTAAGCTCTCAAGGACATTATGACCTCCACGCTGTTCTCTCTGAGTGGCTTCCTCAGAGTGCAAAAAGCCAACTGCCAAGTCCCAGCAATGCGTGAAGGCCACTGCAGACAAACCAAGACCTCCTGCCCAAAGGCAGCACCAAGTGCCAGTGTTGCGGATGAGCTATCCTGACAGGTGAAGCCTCCCATCCCAACAGCACCCCTGAGTGTGAGACCCCAGCTGAGCATCCCCAAAGTCCTTGATCTAACTCACACTCATCATTCCAGACCAAGTTTGAACTACTACAGTGATGGGCAGCTGACACACCTGCATCTTTCCAGGATTCTAGACCTCAGGGGCCACAAGAACTTGTTGACTCAAATCTACCCTTTGGTGGCTAAGCCCTGGTGGGGATCCACACAGGTGTTTCCTGCAGCCAGAGGACTGAAAAGCCCAGGGAAAAGTGTTAGTCAGAGTAGACTTGAAGGTCATATTTATCTTTAAAATCTCCAATGCTACTAGAGCTTCTATGTCTATTCTCGAAAATCAGAAAAGCTACTTTTTTTTTTTTTTTGGTTGCTTTGTTTTTGTTTGGTTGATTCTGTAGCAGCAACTGAGTAGCAGTTTCATGCCATGCCAAGGCCCAGGCTGGGGTATGTGTCCTTCACACAGAAGGGCCAAGCTGCAGTCCCAGCAGGGTCCTAGGTGACCCGCATGAAGGGGACAAAGATGACGTAGCAGGAACCTGACTGTAGTCACAGAAGAACTGCCCTGGACAAAACTGGAATGAGGCCCGAGGATGAGGCCTGGCCCAGTGCATGTGTCAGGGCTTAGACCCTTACACTGCAGCCAGGAAACAAGCCAACACAGAGCAAAGCGGGGCAAGGGGACACTGGCACAGTGTCCTATGTACATTGGCACCGGGTACATTATTTTTGCAGAGTTTTTTTTTGTATGACTAGACTTAGGTCAAAATAAAATGTTTTTAAAGTAGAATTCATAGAAAGCAATATCAAAACATAATACTGCCATTAAAAGTTAAACATCAAAACCATTCCAGAAGGTCCCTGGTACAGTTGGTTCCAGAATGTACAAATGTCCTAACCTGGCCCCAATTAAGGACAATGCTGAGACAGGTAGGGTTGGAGCTCAATTCTGATCCTCCCAGTGTCTGGTGGGTGGTGTGTGATATGGAGGTTGAAGGTCTCGGCCCTGCCACCAACACCCATCAGCCTTCAAGTGCCCCAGTGTCCCGATCTCTCCTAGACGGATGACTGAGACAGCAGTGGGAACAGAGGTGGGGTCTGAGTCAGTGAGGACCCTCTCACCTTCTGGTCCTTGGACAGGGAGGCTATGACCAGAGCTGGAAGGAGGGCGAGAGCATGGAGGAGCCACCTGTCCAGCCAGGTGGCGTCTGGAGAAACGACCTTTAGCTGGCATTTGTTAAAGCAATGCCAATAAAGACACTTGAACTCAAACAATCATTAACCTGGAACTTCTGAAAAGAAAGCAAAAGTGCTGAGGGTTGTCAGGCAGTAATAAAATTTTCATGAGGGTAAACAAAATACCCACACACCCTCACACGGATATGCTTCTACCACTGCTCAGCCACTGTTCTGCACAAGCAGACAGAGCAAAGCCTTCTGCGTGGGGACGTTTATGCCACAATGCCTGTTTATGTCAGAGAAAGAATGAGGACAATGTAAAAGCTCATCCAGTGGGAAAAGCAGGGCCTCCGTCTTGAGCCCACAGAGGACACACACTCTGCACAGGGAAGCCCTGTGGTGGCCACATCACTGTCTCTGGGCGGCGGGTATGTAACACTCTGTTACAGCATCCTCTCTTCTTATGTGGGTTTGAAGTCTGTGACGACACAAAGTTATAGAAATAAGTATTTCAGGAAAACTGCTATAATTAAAATTGCCATGATACTGGTGATAAACAGAAATCATTACACTCAGCAGCAGAAGAAAACAAATTCAGGCAGATAAAGCAACTGGTCCAGTACATCAGAGGGTAGAGTGGGTTAGCAATGGATTAAGTCATTAGCCAACTACCATCATTCACATAAATTCCACAGCAATCAAAGTTATTTGTGTCTAGATTAATTTAAGGACGTTCAGGGGGCCAGGGATCTAGCTCAGTGGTTCAGCGCCTGTCTTGCAAGCATAAGGACCAGGTTTGATCCCTGGTATCCACATAACAATACTGGGCGTGGAGATTCACCCCAGCAGCAATCGGTACCACATACCATAGTGCCACCACATACCATAGTGCCGGGCATGGTGGCTCACGCCTATAATCCCAGCACTCGGGAGGCAGAGGCAGGAGGATTGCTGTGATGTCAGTTTGAGGCTGAGCTCAGGGCCAGCCTGAACCACAAAGCCAGACCATGTCTCAAAAAACCTTTAAAAAAAAAAAAGGGCCAAGGATTTAGCTCAATGGTTCCGGTGCCTGTCTTGCAAGCGCAAGAACCCAGGTTCAATCCCCGGTAACCACATACCACACTGGGCGTGGAGACTCACACCCAGCAGCAACCAGTACCACATACCACAGTGCCAGGCATGATGGCTCATGCCTGTAATCCCAGCACTCGGGGAGCAGAGGCAGGAGGATTGCTGTGATGAGTTTGAGGCTGAGCTCAGGGCCAGCCTGAACTACAAAGCGAGACCCTGTCTCAAAAAAAAAAAAAGGACGTTCAGGGCCTTATTTAGAAAACAAAGATGCTGCACTGGAAACATTCCCAGTAGATGCTCATTTCCTAAACCATATTACAGGCTTTAAAATTCTGAGTTCATATTCTGTTACTGCTGAAAATAAAATCAAATGGAATATCATGGCATAGCATAACATTCTAATAACCAAGAGCACTCCTCAAAATTTTTAATTTATTTTAAATTAAAATAAAACACAGAAGTGTCATCCATAAACAGTCATTTCCCAAATCATGACTAATTTTAAAAATCATAATGTAGGCCCACCTGTAATCCCAGTCCTCAGAGGCTGAAGCAGGAAGATCACCATGAGTTGAAGGCCAGCTTGAACTATATACCAAGGCCCTGTCTAAATAAATAAAACTGTAATGCAACTTCACCAAAAAAACACTGTGAATTTTAAATAATGCTCAAAACAGGAGGAGTTTTTTTCTTTTTGGTACTAGGGATCAATCTCAGGACTGGCAGGCACAGTGCCACTGAGCTATATCCCCCAACAGAAGATTCTTTTTGCATAAATATAAACCTGAGCCTCACCCAATTAATTTAACCTCTTACTCAATTTCTTCCTCTTATCTGTCAAACATATTCCTATCATTATTAATTAGCCTATTCCTATATTTTCCAGAAACAGCACTCGCATATGCTAGCCCTCTCTCTCACTCTCTCTGTGTCTCTCCATCTCTCTCTTTGTCTCTCTCTCTCTCTGTCTCTCTCTCTCTCTCTGTCTCTCTCTTTCTCCTCTCTCTCTCTGTTGTTTTGGTTTAGGTTTGGGTTTTTTTGGAGACAGGATCTCACTATGTAGTTCCAGCTGGCCGTGAACTTGAGGCAATCCTCCAGCCTCACCTCTCCACACCAATCACAGGCAAGGTCTGCACACACCAGCAGGCCTCCATGGTACAGAAAGAGCCCTTTTGTTCTCAAGCCCATGGTAATGCAGACTAGACTCAGAACCTCCTTCATTCAGAACTCTGAGACAAGGACCAAACTGTGCCCACTCTGCTGCACCCTAACATGGGCATGTTATTCTCATGGCAATAAACATACAGGGCCTCAGACCTCACGGCAAGTGAGTCTACTGCAGCCCAAACCCATGCCTAGCTGTGTTTACTACTGCTGCTATCAGTTTCTGGGCTTCAGACTACAGTCCTCTGTTCTCATCCTGACCCAAGTGTTGTGATGTAAAAACAAGAGCCTGTTCTTAACAAACACACTTCCAAGGGAATGAGGTCTGGAGGTAAATTGGGAAGAAATCTGTGTGGTTCCTCCAGGATCCACCACTGACAGAGCAGCTGAAAGGACTTCAGGGCTATTATCCAGCACTATACAGTGGACCCTCAAATTATGACCAGCCTGACATACAAACAACTTGGGTTAATTAGGTTAATGGAAGATTCATCTGTCTCTTGTTATCTACAGCATGTACTCAGGTAAACATTCAGATCTCCGCTGTATTGACCTATAATCAGCCCATGGAAACTGATCAAGTTTGTAAGTCAAGGGTCCACTACAAACCAAACCTACTCTACTCCCACAGGAAAGGATGCCAGTCTGCAGAAACACCGGTAGTCTTGAAAGCAGGAACCGGAACCACTGAGCTAAATCCCCGGCTGGCACCTGTAGTCTTACATTCACTGCAACCCCATTCATAATCCCTGAGATCAAAATTGACCTAAGTGTCCAGCAACAGAGGAATAAAGAAAACAGATACACAATGGAGTATCACTCAGCCATGAAAAAGCAGGAAGTCCTAACTGAAGGATGTGAAGTGAAATAAGTCAGGCACATATAGATAAAGGCTCCTCATCCTCACTTACACATGATAGTGAGGGGAGTTGATCCAACAGGGACAGAACAGGGTTCCCACTGGCTCGGGAGTGGCTGGGTAGGAGGAGTAACTTGTAATGTTTTGGAAGACAGCTGGTAGCTCTGATTGACAAGTAAGTATTTATTTCAAAAGAACCACAGTGGACTCTGAATGTTCCCAACAAAGAAAAATGATGCATGTCTGTGGGGATGGTGATACTAATTACTCTAAACACTGCATATGTGTACTAAAATAATGCACTGCACCCCAAAAATGTGTGCAACTACCATGC
>PVIR01022846.1:0-27732 GCA_004026965.1 Petromus typicus
CCCTGAGCTCAGCCTCAAACTCACATCACAATCCTCCTGCCTCTGCCTCCCAAGTGCTGGGATTACAGGCGTGAGCCACCATGCCCGGCACTGTGGTATGTGGTACTGGTTGCTGCTGGGTGTGAGTCTCCACACCCAGTATTGTTATGTGGTTACCGGGGAATCGAACCCGGGCCCTTGCGCTTGCAAGACAGGCGCCGGAACCACTGAGTTAACTCCCCGGCCCCAGTTTCTTGCAGAGAATCAGTGGAGCACAAGCAGCGTGCCTTGATGATCCCCAGTCTGAGCGATTCATCTAGGGCCACCACGGGGACCTTTTGAACATGTGTATCCACACCACAACCCAGAACCCACTTAGGTAGCCCCAAGTGCCAACACTGCAATTAGAGCTGAATACTGAGGTTTTAGTTCAGAAAAAAGAACTCTTACATTAACATCTTTTGCCTTAAAAACACTGATGCCACAAGTTCATCACCAGGAATCTAGTAATCACTACTCTTAGAAAATCAGCTTTGTGACAAGGAGGCATACAGAACTGGTCATAGTTACGTAAATATAAAATGTATCTCGAGTGTAACTGTTGAGTTTAATTTGAAAGTTATATGACTGACATATGACAGTTCTGTGCCTCCCTGTCACAAAGCTGATTTTCTAAGAACAGTTATTGACTGCATAATTAAACACCCTTTATCCATTATTAATAGTAATGAGTAGACTGAATTAACAGTCTATGACTTGAAGAAACAAATGATTGGGCTGGGGAGTTAGTTCAGTGGCTCCAGCACCTGCCAAGCAAGTGTGTCATCACTGAGATGTAGGATACTCTTTGGTGTTGCTTCTCAAAAGTCCTTATAGACTCTTGGTGCTTTCAAGCCTTGAAACATGATCTGTTTTACCTTGGTTTTGAGTCAGCGCTCACATTAGTCCAGAAATCTCAGTGTGAGACTGATTTCTAGTGCTAAGAGCA
Organism: Petromus typicus; assembly: GCA_004026965.1. Classification (NCBI taxonomy): domain Eukaryota; kingdom Metazoa; phylum Chordata; class Mammalia; order Rodentia; family Petromuridae; genus Petromus; species Petromus typicus. Next base: position 968 of record PVIR01022846.1, read on the forward strand.
CTGGTAGTGCATTGCATCTAAGAGGTCTAAAAGCTGTCTTGGTGGCTTCCTACCCAGTTACAACTGATTATTATAGTCCTATACAACAATAGTAATATCTCCTCATTTCTTTTAATCCTCCAGCATTTCATGTTACTATATAATTTACATTTGATTGTATGTTGTTTTGCATCATTTAATACTGTCACATATGAATGTTTTGTCTTCAGAAGATTAAAATAAAACTCGTTAGAGAATAGTAGCTCACTGCACAGTAAGAGTCACAAATATAATGTAAACCATGGATATTGCCTTTACCACAACCTTATTTAACCGTCTTCCCAGTAAAGAAGGACAACCTGTGTGCATCTCAGTCTTAAGAATTAATGTAATGAGTTTTTAGGAGTGTGAGAATAAAGCAAGGTTTTTAGTAAAGCATCAAAATTAAGAAACAAACACTGCATCACCAGTGTATTTGAAAATGGAGTTTGAGTTGGAAAAAAATTCTGCTTTACTCTAGACAATAAATATAACTATGAAGTCCTTCCTTTGAGTACATACTATAGACCATTCACTTATGAACTGAATTTATTTGCAACAACTGGTTGTAACTCAAATAGGTCAGTTGAAGATTTAGGCTTCTCTACACAGTCTTCTGTCTCTCTCTTGTATAATTTTCAGTCATACTTCTTTCAGGCAGATCTCAGCCCAGGATTTCTCAGTCCTACACAGCAAAGGACGTTGTAATATTCCTTTGTGAAATTCTTTAAGGGCTAAATTTATACCTGAGACCATCTCAAAGCCCAAGCACCCAGCATCTGGGTCATAATTCAAGGCTTTTGTCATAAATTAAAACTAAATTTCCAGTCATAACCCAAGTTGTTCATATATCGGGCAAGTCATAATTGAAAGGTGCATTGTATTCAAATGCTGTCTATGTCCGAGTTGTCTGTACTTCTTAGAGTCTAACATAGTAACTTTTGATGTCTTTAATATCCCTTTGTCTCTTAGAAATAACCCAAATATTCAATGGAACAGTGGTGTAAATCTTAATAGACTACTTCTGGTTTATTGAAGCAAACTTACTTAAACTATTTCTTTACCTGTTCACTAAGAGATCTGTTAACTTTACTATCACAAGGAACTAGGTAAAGGAAAAAAAAAGTGACTTTTGTTACTTGCTGAACATACATGCTTAGTATCTTTGCTCACTGGTTCCCTCTTTAAGGTCTCAGGCAAAATAGATCAAAAGTATTACTTTAACTAGCTCACAATTACCATTTTGAATGATAGAGTCCAGTTATCTTTATGAGTAAATATTGAACCCAAAACCAAGTGCTTTTACTTTGTTGCTCCGAAATTTGCAGAATGCTGGTGATTTCCTTTGTATTTCAGTTCAGTTTGATCTTGAAGCGAATAAAACTGCTTAAAAATTTATCAGCCTTCCTAATTTAGCTTAACTCTAATAACTAAATTTAATATATAACCTGAATATATAAATAACAGTGAGGAAAGAAGTGAAAAATATAAGTCTAAAGAGTTCACCTAACATACCTTAAAATTAGAATTCTGGTAAAAGCTCTGGATTTTGAGCAAAATCACCTCACTATTTGGTTGGTTTATTTTAGTTTGTAATCAGCTTGTGGAAATATAGTCCCAAAACTGTAATGACAAATTTAGTCTTGGTGTGGTTTTTAAAATTAAGTCTTTGTCTATGTTGCAAATGAGTTGATGGCTATGTCTCTGTTGTATTCAAGGTTTAGCAAGGTAATTAGATTTAGTACAGGACACATAATTTTTAGGATTTTATAATAGTTACCCAAAAAGTCAAATACTGAGGAGAATAAATGATGAGCCACACATTAGATGCCCAAAGAATCCAGCTGAGGGCTTTGCTCCCACACCAATGTCCCACACAAAGTCCAGCTAAAGGCTTAAAGTCCAGGGCAATATCCTCCACAAATTGAGCCTGTAGCTTAGACCCTGCGGCAACGTCTCATATTCATCCCATGGAGGAGTTGCACCCAGAAAGTCCGAAGGCCAGTAGTGGAAGCCAGAAAACCCACACATTAGGATGAAGGATTATGCCACCAGGCTTAGGGGTCACCTACCTTGGAGCCAGGAAGCAGTGTTCATGGCGAAGGTCAGAGCTCTCCCGGTGAGAACCACTGAGTTTGCACCCGGAAAAGATATCTGAAATCAGCTCCTCCCGGCAAATCAGCAGCCTCAGTCTCCTCCTGGTCTTTTTATAGCAGCTGACAACAATCCTCAGGTGGGTCTTCCTTGGCCAGACCACCCTGATTCAGTTCAGCTGAGTGTTCCAAGTTGACTGTTAGGTAATCCACCCCAGCCTCCCGGGAATTTGACGTCTCAGCTGTTTCTTTGTTTTTTCAATTTACTGTATGCTTTCATATACCCAGTCCCCATAGTTCTGGTCCTTCTCAGCCTCTTATTTAATATTTTGCTCATAATCAGAATCACTACAGATGAACCACCAAGAGCTGGAGGAAAAGAGAACTACACAATGACATGCTTTTTGAGCAGGTTCAGGATATTTTTGCATCACCTGACTTGCCACTTAGCATTTGACAGCTCCATCCTTTTCTCATATGGCTCTAGCAGTTGGTTCTGGTCAGCTTTCCTCATTTTTACCCAAGAATATGCAGTGATTGCCTCTCAGTAATTAGCCTAATGGAACAGTGGTGGGCAGCCGCTGGCCAGTAGAAAGAAATCACCTTTCTAAGTAATGTTTTGTGGTCCAAATATGAGCCTTCTTAGGAAGTAGCTGGTTCGTGAATATTAAATGTCTGTTTTTTACCTTATTTTTTCAGTGCAAGAAATGTTTTTGAATACTTCCTGTGCACCAGACATTGTTCATTCTTCTATATCCTAAAATTGTAATCAGTTCTATTTTCATATTGTATTGCTTAACACAGTATCCTACTGGTATAATTGTTCTTCCCATTGGCCTTGGCAAAATAATGTAAAGATTGCGAGATTGAGTGTGTTAATCAGATTCTATAAGAAAATCAGCTGAATGTTTTCAGGTTGTTAATTTAGGCAAGTTAATGAACTTTCCTGAGCCTCACTTCATCTTTACAATGGGAATAATAATAATAATAATAATAATAATAATACTATACCTAACCTCTGTTTTATGAAGAAGAAATGAGAAAAATGCACATGTTGTTGCACTGGGATGGAAAGGCAAGTGAGTCCTTGGTCCATGTTATTTGACCGTTAATATTAAGCAGTGTCAGGCTAGGTGACAGGCACAACCCTTTTTAGGATTTATTGAACAAATACTTATGGTTCGTACTTGGACAGTGAAAGAGACACCACTGTCTGCCTGTGTATCATAAACAAAAGCCCTGGAATTGGGTCTAGCAATGATGAGGGAGCAGATGTTCTAAATGCCTTCTCGAATGCACGTGTTATGCCATGTCTCAGCCGCAGCCGGTGTCACTAATGTCGTCTCTCTTTCTATTTTAGGTAAGTACATCCCCATTTCTGAAGCTTTTGCAGATGGGTAAGTCTTGTTGCTGGAGCGGCCCCTGGTGATTTGCATACTTGGGCGAGCTGGGCCAGACAGTGCGCAGCGCGCTTACGGCAGTCAAACGCCTTCGTGTTATCTAGGCGGTGATCTGGAAATGAATCGCACTCTCCATATGCTTTCCATCTCAGTTTCAAATCTTTGGCAGAATAAAATACATCATTATTTTAAATTGGGTAACATGTCATGTTTTATCTAAATAACTGGAGACTGGACATTTTACTCTGTCAGTAAAGGGAGAGTCTTTGAAAGTTTTTAGAATAAAACAATTCGTAAAACAGTACGAATAGTAAAACAATTTTTACTAAGAAAAATATTCTCTGGAGTAGAAATACAAACCTTTGTTTTCTTGATTACAAAAGATAGATTTTTTTTCTTTGCGTGGAGAACAGATATTCCATAGCTATATTGAGGCATAATTTTATTCCAAACAGAAAAAGTGACCAATAGCCATACAAGACAGATCCTATGTGCAGAATATTATACAAGCAGTTCCTGTGATGAGTTAGAATTGACCTACTTAAATTGGTATTTCTCTAGTTGTCTATAATTTGTCAGTGTAGAAGATTGAACTAGAAGAAATGACCTTAAATCACAAGGGATTTAGATGGGATCTAAGTGAGATGTGAAAATGATTAAGCTGTGAAACAATTCGTGAAAGGAATTTAGAAAATCTGTCAGTCACTTCTGAACTTTAAAATGACATAGATAGTGAAGAAATTAGGCTTGCTCTGCCTAGAGGCAAAGTAGTTGAGTAGTTGTCCTCTCTGTTAAAATCCCAATTCATTCTCAGCTTAAAATCCTACCATTTGCTCCAAATACATTCTGAACTCTGTGTTTTAGTTTGTGTCTTCCAGTGATAATCAGATGCCAAGAGTGGACTAAACACTGTAAGGATATTAGGAAATATCCTGCTTAGAGGATATAGTGAGTGTGCTTATTAGGGCTGAGAGAAATATCAGGCCATTATACCAATTTGGTTCTGAATTGGGACAGAGAAAGGGGCTGGGTAGAAGCATCCTAGAAGGGTCAGGCAGAGCTATGTTGGAATCTTCAAGACAGCAGTGTGGTTCCATTTTTCCTGGTAATAAATCAGTATCCTGACTGTTCCCAGTCACACTGGAGGGCAGACCACAGAAAATGTGGTTTTTGTTCCCACACAGTGAAGAGTATCCAAGGCTGCTATAGCTCAATTCTTATCCAATTCCGGTCTCTCTAATTAGGATGTGTAGCACAAACTTGTAGGCACACATGAGACTTGTAGGCCCTCGTCATTTGTGTTTCTTATCCTCACTTATAAGGCCTTGTTTCATGTTATGTTTGGTCCATGTGGGATTTTTCCTTTATGCTCAAGTCAGTTGTCATTTCCTTCAAGGAGATGATTCTGGATAGTGCATTAGCTGATGCTGACCACTTCATTTTGAAATTTCATAATCCTTTCCTATGATGGTTTTTAAAAATTCATTTTATTTTTTTAAAAGATACTACTGATTTAAAAAAAGGTTACTAGACCTTGGAAGATGAACATTGGCCAAAGCCATGTATATGCAGAGCCTTAAAAGAACTTGTTTCCCACTTTTGTGAAAGCCAGTTGTATTGAATTTGTATTCATCTAACACTAACTCAAAAATGTGAGTCTTGGTATTTTGTTTCTAGACTTAAAATATGAGTGAATAATTTCATTACACTAATAATTAGAAATGCCTAGCTATTAGATACTATGAAATTGTTAAATAGCAGGTTGTTTTCTATGTTTTTCCAGAGTAGATAGCTATGACCTATGTCCAGATATCTAACGGTCTTGGTCTTAGACCCTAGTTAATTATAGTTTAGAAACCAAAGGGGGAAAATATCTGTGAATTTATATTTTCAAGCCTACTTCTATGTCTGAGTAAATTCCAAATGCCTGTGTGGCTCTCTGTGGTTTGGTGTCTGGTTATATGTGTCTCTTCTGGTAACAAAAACAGTAGGAGAAGCTCATGGAGGCAAGTGAACTTTAGATGTAGCTGAATACTTCTTTGGGGGTACTTGAACTTCAGTCTCTTCCTGTTTCTGATGTGGCTAAAAGCAGTAAAATAAAGTAAACTGAGAAATATTGTGTTATTAATGGGATAGTAACAAGTATATCAAGATACTGATTTATATTACGTTTGGAATGGAAGGGCACCTTTGCTTCAAACGGTGTTACTGTGACACCTAGACATGCAGGTCCATGAAATATTTCCAGGGTTAGCAAATTTGAAATTAAGTTTTACTCCATTTTTATTGTAAAGTTATACAGATAATTATGTCATTATAAGAGAGGCCAATTACATAATATGTTTTTTGGGTTAACAATAAATGTAGAATTGGGCCGGGGAGTTAGCTCAGTGGTTCCGGCGCCTGTCTTGCAAGCACAAGGGCCCAGGTTCGATTCCCCGGTAACCACATAACAATACTGGGTGTGGAGACTCACACCCAGCAGCAACCAGTACCACATACCATAGTGCCGGGCGTGGTGGTTCACGCCTGTAATCCCAGCACCCGGGAGGCAGAGGCAGGAGGATTGTGATGTGAGTTTGAGGCTGAGCTCAGGGCCAGCCTGAACCACAAAGCGAGACCCTGTCTCAAAAAACCTAAAAAAAAAACCCCAAAAAACAATAAATGTAGAATTATATTATTAGTGTCTTGGCATATCAAAAGACTTTAAGGGAATAAAATTGTTTCCATATCTTCCCTGCAATAAGTATGAAAATGTATTGGAAATAGACCAGAAATATTAGGAAGATCAATAATAACCAGTGTAAGGAAGGGGCAAAGAATCAGGTACACATATATTTGAGAGACTGTAAAATGACTATTATTTAAAAAGTAATTATAACAACTCGTATAAAAATGTTCCTAATCTTCAGATATAGCAATTCTCCTTTAGACATTAGTTCTTGAGGCCAGGCATTTGGCTCAATGGTTCCAGCATCTGCCTTGCAAGTGAGGGGCCCAGGTTTGATCCCAGTAACCACATACAACAATGCTGGGCCTGGAGATTCATACCCATCAACAATCCAGAACCACATACCACAGTGCCAGGCATAGTGGCTTATGCCTATAATCCTAGGACTTGGGAGGCAGAGGCAGAAAGATTGCTGTGAGTTCAAGGTTGAGCTTAGGGCCAGCCTGAACTATAAAAGCAAGACCCTGTCTTTAAAAAAAAAAATCCAAAGTAGACGTTAGTCCTTAAGTAATAATAAGAGAAATGAACAGACAGTTCTGTACAGACACTTATCAATGAATTAATATCTGTCAGCCTTGAAAGAAAGGTGAATATATCCTAACAATAGACTGCTTAAAATTGTATCTTCATATATTTATAAACTGATGTTATGTGAATTAAAATTTGGCCCAATATGTTATATAATTCCTTAAACTGATGGTATGTGAGTTAAAATTTGTCCCTCTATGTTATACAATTCCTTACACAGTTTTGTTTATACTAAAAGTATGAAATAAGTTTTGAGTTATAGTATATTATTTATTTCCTTACATCTATGTTTATACTGTAAGTAGATATAAAAAAACACTACTTACTTTTCAATAAAGTTATAAAAGAATATTATAATAAAAATGATCCAATATGAACTTGATTAACATCATGTTTCTTAAAACAAAATAAGATAACTTTTTGTCTTCTTTTTTACTGAGTTTGAAGTATTTAAGTTCTTAAGGCCTCACTTACCTTAGTGGCCTGGCAAGGGCAGTTCATGCAGGGGCCATTGGGCCAAACAACCGTGTCGTCATTCACTTGTTTGCTTAGTCAGCATGCATTAAGCACTAACTATGTGCTAAGTAGGACTCCAGAAGAAAATGACAAAACTTTTGGTGGCCCAAGAACTAAAGTCTAATGGAGCATATAATTCTAAACATGACAGTAAGTATTAGGTTGTGCCGAAGTGTGAGCAATGTGGTCCAGAGATGCAGTACTTAACAGCTACCTGCACACAGGGGTGTCATACCCAATGGGAGAGTAAAGGGGACAAATGACTGGATATTGTCCTAATCTCAATCTCTAGATTCCTTGGTTGGCTCAAGTCTGATTCAGATACTTTTCCCCTTTCTAACTCTCATATTAAATACCAGTGTAGTCATATCAGCAGACATGCTTCTCTTTGTAAGTTAGTCTTTGACAGTAAGAGTTGTAGCATCGCAGAGAATTGACACTCTGAGTGTTGAGTTTGAATATAGTAGCAGAAGAAGTGATTTGGCTGAACTTTATGTTCTGAGAAACCTATATTGCTATTGTTCTGTCGCTGGTCATAATCACTGGTGTGTACCTGGGCTTTCTGTGCATGTGCATTGCTGACCTCTCCCCAGTGACTCAAGTCATTTGCTGCCATTCAGTGTCAAAGTCAGTAAGATGGTTCATGCAAGATAGACCTCCAGTTCCCACTTAGAAAGGTGAGATAAAAGCTAAGTGTTGTCCTACTCAGGTTGATTACATATGGCCAGCTCACCAGAGTACTGAAGGCTTGCAACTTTAATGATGGGTGTGAGATCACAAAAGGGTTGAGAGCTGCTTTAATGTGGCTCATCTGCATTTGTCCTTCTGTATGTCTATCTTACAGTGATAAAGACTTAATTATGACTTTCTCTGTGTATATGTGAATATTGTGACTGAGGTTTAAAAAATACTTGTCAAGTAATTTTTCAGTTTACAAGATTGATATGTTTGAAGATACAGTTCTTTTTTTCTTTTCTCCTGTACAGCTTTCAACATTTTCTTTCCTAATATTTAATCACTCGATAAAATGTATAATTTAATAGAAATATTTTATATATATTCAAACTATTTTTGTTTGACTTCATACAGATAAAGCTGGCTTTTGTATTCTTAAATTATTAAGTTCTACAGGTACTAACACCTCTGCACTGGCTCATTAGTTTATCACAAATTTACTATAGCTCTTAGGGTAATCTGAATCATAAAACATAAAACAACTATTTTTAAACCTGTGGTTAGCACAGAGAGGCCCCTCAGAAATAGCTGCTGACTAAATGAAAGAAAAAAAGTGAATAAATGCTTTTGGACCTTTGAAATATATGAAAAGTGTCTGAAAATATCAGATCGTTCAAGGATCTGTAAAACATATTCCTAAGGAAAATTTTCAGGAGTGTAATTAGATGGATTGATTTATTAAAACTAGTAATTAAAAACTTTTCCTAATTGATTATATTTTCCTGTTTGATAAGTGTTATAGAATTCACACACTCTTCATATAGAACTCATGTCCCAGTTCATAAAATGAAAGTACATGCTTGTGTTGCCAAGCATGTGACTTGCTATCTAAACTTGGCTTCTGAGTTTGTCTGAATTTAAATCTTTATAGGTCACGTTGTGATCTCTTAAAATTATGGTGGTGACAAGTGTGATTCTTAATAGATATTTCAGAAGTACTTTGGGCATTATATTCTTTTGAAAGAGCTGGAGTACCAATATCAGAACTTTGGGTGGTTAGAATAAACACAGAACCAATCCATGTGCTCTACTGGAAACATCCAGCCCGAAAAGTAGAAGAGTCAGGAGATGAATTTGGGTCAGAGAACTCCAAAGTCCTTTTACTTCCATTAAAGCTCTGCTTGAGTTGTTGCCAAAAATATCATGATTATTTATATGTCCACTGATATTCCCTACTTTAACTTCCTTTATAAATTAGGGAGTTATGATAACTTTATGTTTTGGACAAAATTATCTGAGGAACATATATTTGTAGCTATTTTAGTGGAGTTTTACAGCTGACCTGGATGTATATGTTGGCCAAAAAGCAAAGTGTTTCATTCCAACTCTGTGACATTGTTATACTTAAAGAGTAGTGATACAGATTTACTATCTTAAATAAAAATTCAGCAATACAAGAAAAAGCTAAATCTATTTGTTTTCAAGTATTTTTCAACAAAACAATCAATAGTTAGGAGGAATAATTAAGAAATGGAATATCTGAACATTCTTATTGAAAATTACCTCAGTTGAATTACGTGTAGAGCTACTGTGTATTTGATGTTGACATATACACCGTGATTTACGGAGAAGTTGCTGGAGAGTATTAGGTTTGGGGAAATTTCTCATACAGTATTTGAAAGTAAAGTGCCTTACTGAGTCATGTTGCTACACTATATATTAGACTATGAACCATAGCCTGATGCCCACAATCTCCTTTTAGAACAACATTAAATCTACCCATTGAAAATACTTAGAAATACAAGTGACTGAGACTTTTGATTAGTCAATGATGTATTAATACAAATGATGTATTAATTATGACCCCAGTTAGAGGTGCAGCCCATGGATGAGGTTCTTCAGGTGTAGGTACCAAAATTGTAAACAGTTTAGAGGACTACAGTTCAAATAGCTAATGAGTCAATGTGCCAGTTGTAAAGAGCACATCTTAGAGTTGTAGAAAAATCATAAAAAAGAGTATTTTTCCTTAGTAAACTCCAAAAATCATTTAGAGATAGATAATAAGTGATAAGTTTGTTGGTTCTTCAGAAAGATGCTGAGTTCCTACACATGCTAGACCTGTACTGGTTGTAGAAAGGTTGGTATGTGGGGGAGGGGGGGAGGTAAGAAAGAGAAGTTATGGGCCGGGGAGTTAGCTCAGTGGTTCCGGCGCCTGTCTTGCAAGCGCAAGGGCCCCGGTTCGATTCCCCGGTAACCACATACCATACTGGGTGTGGAGACTCACGCCCAGCAGCAACCAGTACCACATACCACAGTGCCGGGCATGGTGGCTCATGCCTGTAATCCCAGCACTCGGGAGGCAGAGGCAGGAAGATTGCTGTGATGTGAATTTGAGGCTGAGCTCAGGGCCAGCCTGAACCACAAAGTGAGACCCTGTCTCAAAAAAAACCTAAAAAAAAAAAAAAAGAAAGAAAAAAGAAAGAGAAGTCATATAAATACTTTTTCTTTGTAGAATTTTTCCCAGATGGGAAACTGATCCAAATCACTGAGACAGTGTCAGCCTCTAACCTGGTTCAGGCAAGAAGAGTCTCTTATTCTTTTAAGATTTATAAGATGCTATAATTAAACTGAAAAAAAAAGCAAAAAATGCTTTATTCTGACAAAGAGGAACACTTTGGTTTGACTTTGAATAGCATTTTGATCTTTAAATAGCATGCCATTCATTTCATCTAAATATTTCATCTGTGTTTTAAGTATTTAATAATTTAGACTGCATCCTAGGAGGGTATTGTTTAGAGTCTATACAATGAGATATTTTTAAATAAATACATTTTCAGAACAGTGTTTGGAATTATATTTCAAAATCTGCACTCCTTTTTAATGAACCAAAGATGTAGTTCATTAGAAGAAAATATTCCATGAAAAGTCTTTATTTTGAAGATTATATAACTAAACCAGTGGTATATTGAAGATGCAAGTGGACCTCAGGAGAGAATGCCATGTTACTGTTATTATTCCCATATGTACTTTTAGTAATGAATATTGAATTTCTGTATGTAGAAAGTAACTAGGCTGTGTTCTGGGCTACAGAACTTATACTGTACAGTATTCCTCCTCTTTCATAGTGTGTGATCTACTTGTACGATACAATGAAATATAGAATCTGAGGGAAATGCACAAATGTGATTTCATATCTGCTCACTAGATGGCATTATGGTTCTCTTAGAAGAAATCCACTCCCTGTTTCACATAGAAACCTGAAAGATGAGATAATTGCATTTCCCATAGCGATTTGATTTATTAAAGTCATCAGAGCAACAACAACCACGTTATTTTGCATTTCAAAAGGAGGTAATTATTGGGTTTGTCTCTTGAAGCATGCCCTGAAGAAGTAATTCAGAAACACTATTTCATCTATGCTAAACTCACCAGAAACAAAGCTTGAAAAACTGAGTCTTAGTGAGCTGTCTTAAGAGAATGAAAATACTGGCGAATGTTGGAAAGCTTATGTAGCCATTTTCTGTAAAGCAAGTGAAAGATGCATTGCGTTCTTCCTGGTCTTGATATAGTTGGATGATTTACTGTTCAACTTTAAAAAAAAGTATGGCCAAATTCTTAAAAGCACAGAACTATATGCATAGTGTTCATTTATTCTGTCCATATCCACATGCTTTCTATATAAGTGAGGCAGGAGATATCTTTACGGGAAATACTGTTTGTTTGAAATTACAGATTCTTAGAATGTTAAGTAATAAGTAACTCAAAGGCTGTCTTTTCAGTCTTTACCAGTGGAAAAATATGATGCACTTATATCATTAAAACCTTGGCAGACCCAAACAATAATAGATTGGTGATATATTTTCATGTTACTATTTCAAGCTGTTTGCCAATAAATGTGTAGGCTCAATGACTATACTTCAAGAAGATAAGGCATTTTCATCTCAAGATGTTTAGATATCCTTTCCTTTCTACTTTGGCACTTGGATGATTATTTTGTAGACAACTAGAGTGGCAAGGGATAATACACATGATGTGTAAATCCTTCATCTTTACATATGTAAAAATTGTGTATCAGGGGGATTAATTTGTTTTGCACCTTGGAATTTATGTATTACATCCTATTGAGCAATTCTTTTATGGGTTTGGAGGCAAAAGTGCCTGCAGAAATAAAATAAAGTAATGAAAATATATAATACTAAATAATATTAAAATTAAAATAAATCATACAACAGTTACTGATTAATATATTTTGGGGTGCTAAATTTAATTGGCTGTTGGTATTTTAAGAATATAGTCGTAAAATAAATTAATAGCCAAGTATTCAGAAAATTCAAATAGAGTAATATCAGGGTGTTATAAAATTTAAAAACTGGATTTGGGTTTGGTTCATTGCAGTGCATCTTTGTGTTGAGGGTGGCTTCAGCATTTTCTTTTCTCCTCTAGCAGTGGCCCCTGGGAATCACTAGGGAAATGCTTGTTGGTTTTTCCATAGCAATTATCTCTGGGCTCAATGGTTTCCAGTTTTGGTGACTCTTCATTTTCTGCAACTTTAGGAAGGATTTCAGAATGGCTTCCAGCTGTAAAAAGAAATATAAACCTAATTTACCATCTACTTTATGTTTATGTGGCCTTGGTAATCTTGGTAAGCCTGGCCAGATACGCTGTTGCTGATAGGTGGTTCTGCCTCGGCTTTGGACTTGGGATTCTCTTTTAGCCTAAAGATCTTCCAAGAGTTAGTGAAAGTCAGTAAATAAAATTTCTGAGTACTGTGTTTCATAAAAGTAGGAAACAGTACAAATCTTTTAGAGATCCTAAGTAATACACTTACATGCAAACGCTTTTTATAAATAAAGATTTTAATCATTTAGAAAGAATTTGAGGACAAGGAATTGTAACATTTTCTAAATATATGATGATCAGTGATTTTTATATGAACAGTTCACTTTATTTTACTTTTTATGGGAAGATAATGAAACAATCTTTGATTTCTCTTTACTACTAGAGAAGATAAGTAATTATTATGGTTGTTTACTTTAGGAACTTCTTCATACCATTTTGCATCTTTATCACCTCCATTTACTCCAGGATAACTGGGAAAGAATCAAGTTACTAAGTAAGTTATATTTTCTTAAGATAGCTACTGATCTTTCCATTGACTACCTGAATCAATATGTGAATCTTTGATAATTTCTTTCTGTAATTCCTAGGGCTCAGTAGGAAGTTAGTGGTTAATTTTAGCCAGAAAAGAACCTGATCTTGATATGCACATGACCCCCTAGGGTTGATACTGGAGTGAGTAGTAGAGTTAGACTCTACTACTAACTCTAGTAGTTAGACTACTACTGGGACAGCCAGAGTGTTCGGCTCTGGCACAATTGCCACAAAGAAGAGCTCAGCTCGTTCTTTATCCTGTTTTGTCTGTACAGTGAAAATATGTATGTTCTTGTTGGATGTAATGCACTTTAAAAGTTTAACTAGAATAATAATTAAAGGACTTACCTTGATCATTGCATTGATTAAACCATACAATAATATTAATATCCAGCACACAGATTTTTCCATCATTTTCTTTACTGTATTACATTTCTCTTACCTTTTTTTTTGCCTTTTACTTTTTATTTTTTATTTTATTGGCATATTTTATATATACATTATGATCACATTCAATGTTGAGGATTTGTACTAGTGCATGAGGCATATATCTCTATAATTTCAGAACTAATGTCTGATTATATTGTATAAGAAAATGATAGAATATGGTAATAATAGTGCCCAAACTAACAAGAATAATAATAGTGAAACTTTAGAATAGTAGTAAATCAGGTGCTATTTCCATCAATTTGTTTTTAATAAAAAGAAAATTTATATACCTGTAGGTTAATATATGATATTTCAATACATGTATAATCAGTCAATAATGTTTAGATCAATTTAATTTTAACACACCTATCTCCTGAAGTATTTATCATTTTTCATAGTAAAAATTTTGAAAATCCTTTCTGCTAGCATTTGAAATACGTAGTAGATAGTGGTTCTCTGCAGCTACCCTGCTGCACAATAGCCCATCAGAATTCACAGCTCCTTTTTAACTGTACCTCGACCCACTGATCACCTCTTCCCATTCTTCCTCACTTCTACTGTCCCCACCATTCTGTTCTCAGCTTCTATGAAACCAACTATTTTATACTTCACATATGAGTAAGATGTTACACTGCTCGTCTTTCTGTACCCGGTTTGTTTCCTGTAATGTAGTAATGTCCAGGTTCATCTATGTTGTGAGTAATAGCATTTCTTTATATAACTGAATACTATTCCATGTGTCACTCTTTCTTTATCCATTTATTAGTTTATGGACACTTACATTGTTTTCAGTTTTTCCTGAGTTGGTTTTCCTGAGTTTGATTTTGCTGCAGTTAACACAGAGTACAGATATGTCTTCAGCATACTGATTTTATGCATAATGTGTATATTAATCCAATCAAACTTCACAGTAATGGAATTAGATCCATAAGTGACTTTTTAAGATAAGAAAAAGGTAGCCTAAGCTGTGTCCTTTCTTTTTATTTTTGAGACTGACTCCAGGCATTGTGGTATATGGTTACTGAGAATTGAACTTGGGACCTTGGGGTTGCCAGGCATATGCTGGAATCACTGAGCTAAATCCCTGGCATTAAGCTGTGGTTTTTACCATAATCCTATGAGATATTTCATGCTCTTCTGTATTGACTAATTTTGCATAGTTAGTTAAACTAAAACTTATGAAAGTTTTAGACAAAGGACCGTGTGCAGTATTATGGGAGCTATAACCATAAAATTGAGAAATTAAGTTATATAATAATTAAAATTATGTGTTTTCAATGGTTCCCTGATTTGAATTCACAAATTTGAATGCATTTAAAGTGTCTACATTTTCAAGTAAAAGGCAAGAGATGAAAAGAAGAATGGAACTATGGGAAGGATTTTTGGTCACACAACAAATAAAAATGGAAAATAAAAGATTTTATGATAACTATTATCCTATCAGCATATAAAATTTAAACTGTAGCATTAGAAATTTTCCACACAATATTTAAAGTTTTAGAAAGACATCTCCTGGACTAGGACTCTGAGCAGCACAGAGTCTCTTTTGTGAGAAACATATGACACCAAATTCCAAAAATAGTTATACTGAAACCGTGTCATGGAATAAATCAGTATAAAACCAGTTTTTCAAACTCTAGCCAGGTAATTTCTTCAATTAATTATTATTTAAATATTTATTTCAAACTGTGAATTTGTGTGAAAATTTTAAAATAATTATAGAGGGGATCATTTAGTGATCATTTCCCAAATAAAGACTTTGATTTCTTTCACTCCCTAATGAAATATCAAGTAGTTGATGATTCTATAATGCCTTCCAAATATGAATTTATATTCTGAAAGAGCTGATGATGTCCAGTAGGTCTGTCTTTAAAAAGGGTGTACTATTTCTGAGAGAGAATTGACCATAAAGCTCTTGAAAATAAGTGGAGTTCCAGGATGCTCACAATCATATAGTGACTATATAGCATTACAAAGATTGATGATTGTTTTAGTCACTTTCTATGTTGCTGGGACAAAATATCCACTACCCACAGTTTTTAAAGGGGAGCTGTTTTTTGCTCATGTTTTAGAAATTCTGATCTTTGCATAGTCTGAAGCATGGAAGGTCCCAGGCAGAGGAAAGCTGCTTACTTCATGAGGGCCAGGAAATGGAAAGAAACAAGGGAGGAACCAGGATGGGAACTATGTATTTCCAGGTCATATCCCCAGTGACCCCATCTTCTGTGAGCAAGCCAGATATAGGGTCCCATAATCCAGTGAGCTTCCACAAACCCACCTCTGAACACAGGAACCTTTGGGCAGACATTCAGACATAAACCACAACATTCTTCTATAGCTCCCCTAAGACATATGTGTATCTATTTATGTAAAATGCATTTAGTCCTTATCTAAAACTTTCCAATGTCTATAGTTCAGCATTTTTGTAAAGTCCACGTTGGAAGCTTTCTTTGAGTCTTAAAGCAAACTCTTAGCTGGGAGCCCCTATAAGAGTCAAAAAGAAAATCAAACATTGCCAGCCTACAAAGGCACAGCAAAAACATTCCCATTCCCAAAGAAAGGGATAGATAAAATCAATGGGACCAAAGCGGGAATGAACCCCAGCAGCAAAAACATTAAATACTGTGAATTCCAAATGATCCCAGAGCTAGGCACTGCCCATGCTCATAGCTTGATGGCTTCCCTCTTGGGCTGGCTTTGCTCACCTCTTGCAGCTTTCCTCAAGAGCACCTTATTCCTGGCATCTCCAACTTGCTGGGGTCTCTGCTGCACTTTTGGCTTCACTCTTACACATTCACAGTGTCCTCTCAGGAACACACTGCCTGGCCTCCCAGGCCTTCTGCACTCTGTGTAGATGCTTCCCTGGCCTCACATCTCCTGCATTAAGGATGTCTGCAAAATGAGCAAATCATTCCAAATCTGCCACCTGCTCTAGCAGTAGCCAGACCCCTTGTATCACAGTTAGAGCAGTATCCTAGTGCCTGTATAGCTAAGCTCTGGGAACCACAAACTGTGGGGAATGAATCACCTAGGGCCCCTTCTCCTGCAGGGTACCCCATGGGGGGCTCTGTTCACAAAGCAGTCTTACAACCTTGTACCTTAGTACCTTTGAGCATGTGGAGGAAGGAAACTTTCTGACTCCTGATCTGCACCCAAGCCATTTTCCATTGTCCTGATGCAAAATACTTGTTTACTTTTTAATGCTAATCTTTTTGGGAACACACATTCTCATCTGTTCCATCATTGTGGGTACTTTTGTTTCTGGCAAAATCGATATCATTTAAAATGGTATATTCACTCTTGTTTTTGACATTAGATCTCACTAAAGATAGGATTAACTACAGACTGAATATGCTTCTGCCTTACAGTTTCCTTGACCAGACTTCCTCATCTGCTGTCCTTAATCTCAGTCTCCCACATATTCTCTGAATCTGAACAAGTAAGACAGTTTTTTTGTTTGTTTGTTTGTTTTTTTTGTCAGACCATAACATATGTGGCCCAGAGTCCAGTGGCCAGTGGAGTCCTGGTTTTTAACAGAAGCCTCCTGTGCCTCGTGTTTACCTTGTGTCTTTTTGTCAGCATTTGGTCTTCAGTGTTCTCAGGAGAACCTGCACTATACGGCGTCTGTAGGCAGCAGCTCCACGCTTTTCCATAATCCTCCTGGGAATCATTTCCATAGATGTCTGGACCACGTGACTGGGTAGTCACAGCAGCAACTTCATTTCTCTCACATTGAAATCTGTCCTTGTCACTTTCCTCATCAATGGGACAAAATACCTGCCTAAGGAGGGAAAGTTTATTTTGGCTTGTGCTTTTAGTCCTTAGTCAGCTGACATCAACTTTGGCAAATAAGTCCGAAAGATCTGGCAGAGGAAAGGTGCTCACCTCACGGCAGCCTGGAGACAGAGTAGGAAGGGAGGAATGGGGAGAGTCATGTACCCTTCTAGATTACACTCCAGAGACCCACCTCTTCTGACCAGGCCCCACCTCCTAACAGCACACTTTGTTATAAACTCGTGAGTGGAACAATCCATCAATGAGTACAGTGACCCAACAATCCATCACCGCCCCAAAGTCCAGCTTATGACTGCATGAGACTTTGAGGAGGCAGCTAGACATTAACCATAACCGTGATCAGAGGTATTCCATAGTACAGAGCATGTTAGCATGTATACTTGCTTTTATGTGTTCATCTCATTTCATTGTTTTCTCATTTTAGTTATATTTTAATGACAAGTAGACAAAGTATTACCTCTTCCCTCCAAAGAGAGAGGGTAGCTGATTCCCATACAATTGAATAATTTCTTCAATATCAGTTACTAAAGGAAATTTGAACTGCTACTGGCATCGTATATAGTCTCGAGGTTACATGTATTTCAATACTTTAACATTTTAAGATGGGTATGATTTCTATAGACATAGAGATGACAAAATTCCAAGTAAAGCAAAGACTATGGGACAAAGGCACAAACATAGGAAATAAGGTATTATTTGAAGGAAAATTCCATTTGTCTACTATGACTAAGTACAGGATGAAGAGAATTAATGGACAGATGTTGATAGAATGCAGAAGGAAGGTATCTTTGGAATAGTTTTGTGGGGACACTGATGGGGTGTGTGGTCTAAGGTACATTAATACTGTTGGGTTAGATGGAGTAAATTATAATGTCTACTTGGTTCCTTCTCTTCCCTGCCTTTACATCTACTTCCTGTTCCCTTTTTAAAGAGTTCACTGGAAACCCTTCATCTCTCTTCTAAAGTTTCTTCAATGAACTCAGTGGCTTTAAATAACAGTATTATATGAATGTTTCCTTGACTTTATTTCAAGCTAAGCATAAGTAATTGTGTGTCCTGAAACTCAACAAATTACATACAGTATTTTCTCCGAATTTAGTATTAGCTTTTGATGTCTCTATTTATGATCCTCTCTCATTATTCTCTCAGTCCCTCAGGACTGAACCTGAGAAAGATCTTAGTTATCTTACTTTTCTCCACTGTGGTAGCTATCTTTGGGCCACCAGGGAACTAGCTAGAGAAATCTTGGCATATTGAGGATGTGGAGCTTGTAGACACTACAAGCAAATTTCCTTGATGTAACAGTTGTACCTCTTAAATGAAGCATACAATCATTTGTCCATGGACTGTTTGGTGGCCAAGATTTTATTTTTCTTCATTTTTAAAGCCATCACCTACCACTATATAGCTTGTCCTATGATTGACAGCCTGAAGTGTGCCAACGGACACAAAACAGAGAGATTTTATTTTAACTTTGCTTTTGTCATGAAATTACTGAAGGGTCTAAATGAGGAAAGCCCTACAGCAGGGCTGGGAGACAAAAATAAGCCCATAATAAAAATTGCTGGCAGAAATGCAAGGTCAACCTTGTGGAAATTCTCAGGCTAACTCTGATAATGTGTGTGTCCTGCCGAACAGGATTCAGCTGGTGAAGTATAGTTGAGAATTGGTCACAAAGCAGAATTGGCACAGAATATTCATTCACATTGTCCATAGCAAGGTGTGACTGTTTTTACTGTTGCCCGTGGGATTTTCTTTGTCCTTGCCTGAGTCATCATTCATCTCCACAGGACCTAAGCTCTAGCTCCTATGTACGTGCAGCCTGTGAGGGAGCCAGGTATCTGCATCCACAGAGTCAGTGCTGCAATTTGTCATGCAGACAAAAGAGCTGAAGAATTAGAGACACAGGTCTCCTCTGACACCAGGGCTGGTCAGCAACATCTGTCACACCCCTTCACAGAAGGCTAATTATAAGCCTTCACTTTCATTCTTCCTAGAGTCCAAAATCAGAAGGGTTGCAGGAGCAACTTCTTAGGGGTTGTAAGATCTGTCATCGTTAGGATATTTATCATTCAGTTGTGTACTTTTCTGAAAATCTGCTATTCAGCAGTCTTTTTCTGTACCAGTCAGCCACACTGCACATTCCTATGAATAAAATCCAAAACTGCATCCAAATGGAGGTGCAGAACCATGGTAGCTTCTTAGAATTTTTAAAAGCCTGCTTAGGACATTGATTCTTTATTATTATTTTTTTTTAATTTTGAAAGTATAGGATTATGTTTAATAAATTACAACTGACCACATAGAGTTCTATAAACTTTTAAAAAATAACCTTTAAGAAAGTTTGTGGCTATTATTTTAAGGGAAAAGCTGGTTAAATTGGCTTCATTCTAGGGAATTAGTCTTTTTTGGCATAGCGAGTAACTTAAGTCATTTCTTAGTCTGTGGGGACTGTTATAGCAGTTACCAAGAACTGAGTTATCTTTCAAATAGTAGAAATCTACTTTCTGCAGTTTTGGAAGCTGTAGGATCAGGGGATAACAGATTTGGCATCTGATGCATGGATACTTTCTGAGGCATATTTTCCCTGGGGGTCTCATTGATATATGATACCTCTGCCTTCCTTCCAAAAACTCCACAACTTAGTACCACTACATGGTGGTAACATTCCAACAAATGGGTTTAGGGGAGAAACAAACATTTAAACTTTAACAAATTATGTAGTTTAACTGCATGTTAAAGTTGTGCCATAATTGTCTGTGTCTGTACATGGACAATGTATACACTAAGAAATCAGGATGTGGTTGAGGGTCTAAGGAGGAATTATTCTGAATATTAAAATAGTCATAGTCTTTTTCCTTCCTTATATTAGATTGCATCTTGGCTAGAATAGTTATGCCAGGAAAAACAAGGGCTCCTGAAGTCTAAGGTGACATTTGGATTTGGTTATTTGCATTTGCATCCAGTTTGACAAAGATATGTCGTTATAAAAGACTAAGGGTTGATTATGTAGCTAGGTTCCTTGAAGCCTGTAATTTAGCTCAGTGTCACTATGCTGGCCTGGCAACACAAGGTCCTGAGTTCAATACCCTCCCACAAAAAGAATAGGTACCTTATGTTGGTAACTAACTATACACCTGCACAAATCTGTTTTTCTTTAGGTATTAGTACTATTCTTTTGGGAATGAGGTATCATTCTATAAAATTCTGCCCACAAAAGACTATAAATACAGTGATAATAAAATGATATTTTACCACAGTGAAAGTTCATATGCGGAACTTTTTTTTTCCCATTTAAAAGGCTGAGTTTTTCTTAAGCATACAAGTTTAGCTTTCTTCTTCTTCTTTTTTAAAAATTTTTTGAGAGGGTCTCACTTTGCAGTTCAGGCTGGTCCTGAACTCACTGTACCTCAGCTGAGCCTCGAACTCACAGCAGTCTTCCTGGCTCTGACTACCAAGAGCTGGGATTACAGGTGTGAGCCACCACACCCACCCGTTAACTCTTTTTACAAATATTTATTTTTTGTTTTATTTCTTCTTTTTAATATTCTCCTAGAGTTAGATAATGGACGGAGAACCAGTAATCTTCATGCTAGCTGTTGATTAATTTGAGCTGGTATCTTGCTGTATTGCTTTTCTTGAAATCATGAGCTCATCTAATTCTTCTGCCTCGGCTTTCCAAGCACCATGCCCAGCTAAAGTCTCAAATATACTTTTTTAAAAACATAAATCTGGGTTTGAGATGATAGTGATAAAGTGCATGCTTTGCACATGTGAAGCCCTGAAGTTAATCATCAGCACACAGGCATGCATGTGTGCACACACATACACTCACACAAAACCGGGTGGCATAAGATTCCAATACATAAAAATGATGAAATATGGATGGGAGTTGGGGCAGCAGTGTGTCTCATGATGTGACTACTCATCTTTCTCCTTTCATTTATTCCCTTTCTGGCATAGTTTCCCTCAAAGTTTCACTAAAAAAAAGTCTTTATGTCTGACTCGTAAATCTGTGGCACCCATTGCTTGGCCTCCCTTCCAGGGGCTCACCAGTCAGACTTGAATCCTCAGCTTGTTCTCTGTCCTCTGTCTTTTCATTTCGCCAGTCTTCGTGATTTCTCCAGAATATGCAAGGCCATCTCCCTTCTTTAATTTTACCCTCTGACTTCAGTTTTGTTTCTCATCTTAAACACTTTCCAAAGCCCTTCACTGATTTTGCTTCTGATTCACTTGTTAACTGTTCCTAAGTTTTTTGTGTTGTCAGAAAAAGAAAATAAAAAGAACATGAATTACTACTCTATTTTTCAGGTAGGTATGAATTTATATACATACTAGTATGTAAATATAAAAAGTTTGTACTAATATACAAATTTAAAAAGATAAATACCACAAATAGAATAAGATTAGGTGCATAGGTAGATAGACAAACAGACAGACATATAGGTTTACACACTTTTAGGCTTCTTCTCGTACCCTGGGGATGGCTTTGAGCACCGTGTGGCATATACGTTCTCCACCTCAGAGTGAGCTCTAGTCCTTTTGAAAGTGACCGTGTGCTGAAAGCCCCCTGCCAGGTTTCAGTGACCATCACATGCAAGTCAAATATTGAACACAAGGAAAGAATCCCTCATGATCAACTGTTGACTACGTTTCTAACCTAAAATGCAATAATGTATATGAAAGCTGCGTTAAATGATTCGGGCTTGCCAAAATAGTAAATGACCTGTATTTATCAAAATAGATTCATCCATACCGAGCACTTGGTTAATCCCAGAAAATGTCATTTGTGGTCTTAGTGAAGCTGACATAATAGCCAGAATGTACAGCTTAAAATATATATCTACATCATTCTGACTACAAAATCTCCATAAATGAAGGTTGTCAATCTTTCACATGGGAAGGAATGAAGGATTTAGAATGCTGCTGTAGGGTTCTACAATATTTGTATTTCTCCATCCTTGGGAACTTAATAATGAACAAATAAGAGTAAGTGTTGGAACTGACATCAGAACTTTCAGAGATGCTGAAAGATTGTGTCAACATTATGATTGTTTCCCTTGAGAATGAAGGAAGTGGTTTTGAAAAATTGACAAACTGGTTACTTTAGCTTCAATTTTAAATAAAGTTCCACATTCCCTTTGTAATGTGAAGAAGAGAGAAATTGGAACTATTTCCTACATTTATTTGGAAATGAACTGGGAGTAAGCAAAGCTGAGCCGAGCTGAAAGATCAGGTAACCCGATAACCTTTCGCAGGCCCTTCAGGCTTGTATGGTTCCAATTCCTGTTGTATATTTTGATCCTCGGTCTCCACAGCAGATGCCTGGGAATATGTTGCCAATAATAACACTGAAAATGCAGTCCTCTTATAAATAGATCCTCCTACTACATAGATGCCATTATTTAGAAAGCGATCTGAGGTTCTGTGGGAGGTAGACATATGGTGAAATAGTTCATTTGTTCATAAAAAGTATAAATAGCTAGAATAAAAATAAAACCAAACACCAGACATCCCATGATTATGCGATATTGCTTTTGGATGGTGAGGAAAATCTTAAAATTAATTTCATATTTTTTAAAATCCAAAAAAAAGCAAAATTGGATAATTGCTATTTCTATTTTATTAGCCAATTAAGAAATAATTTTTGTTCTGCAAGTATTAGGGAAACAAATAGAAAAATTTAATATAGCATTGGCTTATAATAAATACTTTTCTTTAAGCCTAAGCCAATATAGAGCTAGGAAAAATACTTTGCAATTTAAAATATGTTCATTTACAAAAACCCTATATACCTGTGTATACATCTTTCTTTATAAAAAGTTTTAAGTAGAATTAGAAATACATGAACTTTACTAACTCAGTTTTGAAAGAATAAAATATACAAAATGATAGACATGAAAGCTATTTTATGGAATGTTGGAATCTCTCCCGATTACTGTATTTATCCCATTGTTTGACTATGAAATATCATGATATAAAATAGAAAAAATTAATATATAATGATACATTTTATTGAGTTTTTATTGCTTGATTTTTAAAAAACATTTAAAAACAGAATAAATATGAAGAAAGATTTTTTTCCTGAAAAGAAAGGTTTTCTTTTGAATTTACATAATTTAGGAATGCCAGTCTGAGTATATCAGAACTGTTTAATCTCAAATTTTATTTTAAACCTTTCTGTAAAGTAAACTTGGTGAGTAATGTGATTACATGTGTTAGAAACTGAAACTAAAAGTATTCAAATAGTTTTGACAAAAATAGAAATTCAGAGTCAGTGCAAAGAAATCTACAGATAATCCCTCCATCTGCTCTGTGGTTGGCAAAAATACAAGGCCCAGATGTTTCATTATACCTTGTTGTTTACCCATTACCTTAACCATTTATAGCTAAGGTTTGCAAAAAGAAATGCAAATTCCTCAGAGTTCTCCCTCAGATCATGTAAAAGACATACATCCCAGCCAAATTATTTTCTTATATTATTAATTCAATGGAGAGGACCAATAGATAAATGAAAATAAAATAGAAGAAATGACTCAACCTTGCATGAGGAACATCTGGTTGAGACCAGGACTCCTACCCTGGAACAGAGGAAAAGGAGTGAGGTGAGGCTCACATACTTGTGAAAGTCTTTGTTGTGAAATGACGCATTGCCCTTTCTACTCATGTTCCCTGTTTTGGGTCAGCCAGCCAGTGAGACTAAGCAATAAAACTCCCCTACCAAAAGCCAAGAACTTGTGTAGCAAATCATCTCCCAGGAAAAACTGTGGGTCATTAAGAACTGTCGTGCAATCTGTGTCAGCATATTATGTTCATAAATTTGATGGCCCAAACAGGCAGAAAGAGCAAAATACCTATCCCCAGGCCTAGTATTTTTCTGTGCTACAGTACTTATTTTCATTTATAAAATGAATCCCCCACAATTCATTTGATCTCAAGTTTTGCAAATCTGTAAAGACAAGAGAGATGTAGTAAACCAGGAAGAAAGGGTTCTTAACCTCTGTGTGATTTGTTCTAGGCTGTGTGTAGATTCTACTTGGATATCGTGATGTGGAAAATGAATCAGATTGCATAAGAAATCCCTCACACACCAGTTTGTTTGCCAGTGTTAGCTCAAAGAGTTTAAGTTCATTTCTGGCTCTGTGACTATGCCAGTAGAGGGAACTCTTTAATTTTATTAAAACCGAAGCATAGAGGCACATATATGATGCCTTGTAAAGAGAGGAAGTACAGTATGTATGATTGGGTGATCCACGCACCCTTCGTTTTAGTCTACCTCATGTTCTTGATCATTAATTTTTAGCCTGGAACTTAGCATTGTAGTGATACTGCCCTGTTTTGTTCATTGTTTCTTGTTCACTCCCTTTACATGGAGAAAGTGAAAATTCAACACCCAGATTTTGAAAACCTAAAATTCAGGATAGCCCAAAACTGAAAAATAAAGAACCACTGAGCACTAACCTGATGTCACGAATAGAAAATTGCACATGTGACTTTATGTGACAGACTGCAGTCAAAGTGCAGATATACTGAAAATGTTGTCCAAAGTCACCTTCAAACTATGTCTCACAAAACTTAAACAGATTTTGTGTTTAGACTTGAGTCTCATCCACAAAGTATTTCATGATATTTGTATATAGAGACATTTAGCTATATAGATGTGCAAATAGTCCAGATTGTGAAGACATCTGAAATCTGTGTACTTCTGCTCCTAAGCATTTTGAACAAGGATTGGGCAACATGAAATAGAGTTTCTAAATATTATTATTATTTTTTTTTACTTTCCTTCTTCAGAAGAAATAATGAAAATTACTTAATTGGAACAAAATTTATTTTGTCTGTTGATTGTTTAATATTATTTACCTTGCAGAAACATAAAATTTTAAGTATATTCATTAAAACTTGACTTCATGAAAGTAGGACTTTAAGAAAAGGCTCCTAGATTTGCAACTGTGCCCAGCCCTGAACTCACCCCTTCTCAGGTATCTTTGCACCATCATTGATAAACTGGGCCTGGCCGGTAGGGGTTACTCTAGGCATTTTGATCCGATCTGAGGGGTGCGTTGAAATGTAAAGAAAAAGAATGGGCAGGATATTGTAAAATAGGCACACTCACTATGAATTTAGGCACAAATCTCAGGATTGGAAATTCATGATAAATTACTTTGAGCTCTTTTACACTAGATTTTGTACCGTTCATAGGAAAGTGGAGCATATTTCAGTAGTTTTCTTAGCCTGGCTGGTTGACTGGCCTTTGTTGAAGGAATTGTAGATCACATTTGTAAAGTGGCTTGCTAGTCAAATTTGGCATTGTTTTTATGGAGGGAGTATCCTTAATCCCTGAGGTTTGGATTTTAGCCATCCCCCCAAACAAAGCTGTATTAAAATGCAGAATTTCACTTTCCTAACAAGGCAAAAATATCATCACCTTTTGTCGCTTTTTGTTTTTTGTTTTTTTTTTTTTTTTGAGACAAGATCTCACTTTTGTAGTTCAAGCTGGCCCTGAGCTCACTCTGTAGCCCAGGCAAGCCTTGAACTCACAGCAATTCTCCTGTCTCTGCCTCCTAAGTGCTAGGATTACAGCACACCCGGCATTGTGGTGTGTGGGTACTGATTGCTGATGAGTGTGAGTTACCGTACCCACATTGTGCTACGTGGTTACCAGGGATCAAGGCACAGGCCAGAACCATTGAGCTAAATCCCTGGCCCAAGTAACTTCCTTTGACAGTTGGTTCTTCGATTTTAGAAAGTAAATCACCTTTTAGAAGGATAAATTAGAAAAAAGAAAGAATAAAGAATTTTCATAGACATTTTTCCTTGAAAGAGACAATAAAAGTGGCTTTCAATACAGTTTTCCTGAAAATAATACAAAACTTATAACTTTTGTCTGAAGTTTACATGGGTACAAAATGAGTTCTGCTTACCAAACATTGGATGGAAAGGCTTATTATAACAACATAATAGAATAATGTAATAATTCTGTCACCTACAGAATAAGAATACAGTACCAAAAGGTTAAAATGTCCAAGGCATTAATTCAGCATTTCTTTAAAAAGTATCAATTTGGTTTTGAGAGGCTTCTCAGAGGGAGAGCCTCTAACTGCTGTTACAATAAAGCAGGCCCAGTGAGACTACTAGTTTTTGTACTCTGCTGCAGAAAGTTTGACTTCAGGAAGGTGGCACGAGCTGTTAGACTGCGTTATTTATTCCAACCTATGTAAACCTGCAGGCAGCTTGATAGAGATGTTAGTGTCACTAAACTGGGACAGAAGAGGCATAGCTGGAATGAAGTACTAAGTAACAAGAATATTTCTGAGTAAACTGTCCCAAGGCTCCTTACCTGCTAAGACTCCTAATCTCTTCTTTCAAAGCGTTCTTACCGGAAAGGCCTAGAAGTCCCACTTTGAAAAGAAAAGCACTTCTAACATG
>PVIR01022847.1:0-27659 GCA_004026965.1 Petromus typicus
ACAATCCTCCTGCCTCTGCCTCCCGAGTGCTGGGATGACAGGCGTGAGCCACCACGCCCGGCACTGTGGTATGTGGTACTGGTTGCTGCTGGGTGTGGGTCTCCACGCCCAGTATTGTTATGTGGTTACCGGGGAATCGAACCCGGGTCCTTGCGCTTGCAAGACAGGCGCCGGAACCACTGAGCCAACTCCCCGGCCCATGGGAAAATAATTTTTATCAGTTCTTCCTCAGACAAAAGACTACTATCTAGACTATATAAAGAATTTACAAAAATCAACCCCCTAAATTTAAATACTCAATTTAAAAACAGATATCTGAAATGAACAGACATTTTTCAGATAAAGAAGGCAGTAAAAAAGCATGAAAAATGTTCGCCATCATTGGTTATTTGAGAGATGCAGATGAAAACAACACTGAGATTCCATCTCACCCCAGAAAGAATGGCTGCTGTCAAGAAATTAACCAACAACAAATGTTCATGGGAGTGTGGGGAGAAAGGAACCCTTCTCCACTGTTGAGAAAAATGTAGACTATTGCAATAGGAAATAAGTATGGAGAGTCCTCAAAGAACTAGGCTTAGAGACCCCATTTGACCCTGCTATTTCCCTACTAGATATATACATGAAAGAGACATATGTGCACCCATGTTTATAACAGCACAGTTCATGATAGCCAGATCTTGGAAACAGCCCAAATCCCCATCAACTGGAGACTGGATAAAGATGTGGATTAAAAAAAATAAAATGGAGTATTATTCAGCTGTGAAGAATGATAGATTAGAGACATTTATATTTAAATACATGTACCTTGAGGCCAGACTCATAAGTAAAATAAATAGGACACAGATGTATAAATATTGTATAGTTCCTCAAGTATGAAAAACTGAAGATGTAAATAAGGTCCTGAATGTATAATAGATATTGTGAAATAGTAAGAAAATGTTCAAAAAGGAAGAGGAAAAAGGGAGAAGTAGGGAAAAGTAAAGAAGGGGAGGAAAAAATTTTGATGGTTAAAAACAAAAAATAGGAATAAAGCTTACCTATACGGGTGTGAGGAGTTGTAGGCAGGTCAGGGGAATGGGAAAAAAATGAAAATCAAGATATCATGTACAAGTACAAATCCTCAATGTTGAACGTGATCATGATGTACATCTAAAATGTACCAAAAAGCAATAAAAGAAAAGAGTTGTTGAGATGGATGGTGATGATAATGATTGGATGACAAATAAAGCTACAAATATCACCAAACTGTGCACACTTAAAAATGACTAAGATATAAAATTTTGTGTTCTATGTTCATTTAATTTTATATTTTATCAAACATTTAAAATTGGATAAAAGGGAGCCACTATTGCAAAACAAATGAAAAACTACCAGTGTAGTATTCTATCCAGTGCAATATAACTTATTCTTTAATGTCAAATATTAGAAGCCCTTATATTTCGTTCCACAAAAAAATAGAATAGGATCAAAGAAAACAAGCTAAAAAGAACAGAACATAAAGAAAAAGGTAAAAAAAAATATGGGCTTCTGGTTCTCATGCCATCGTAGGCTAAATAGGTTTCAAAAAGTATATACTGTAAAGTTTAAAAATTGAGTGCTAGGGAGATGTGCTGATTTAAGACCTTTTCAACCAGAGGTGTGTCTGATGCTGTGCTCAATGCTACAGGTACAGCAGAAAGCACAACCTAGCTCTAGCTCACCTGGACTTTCTTGACCTCACTCTAGTGCATCCATGGAGCCACCTAGAAAGGTCACCAAGCTGGGAGACCAGTTTTCCTAACAGTGCTCCCCCTTCCTACATCCTTCTGCACTGGACATTGACAACTCTAAATACACCTGTATTCTCAGCCTCCTCATACCTTGTTGTAGTCATGGGATTAAATCTTGGACAATGGCTTATAAGGAAGATAACAAAATTCCAGACTATGTCCTTAAATAGAAAAGTCTTGTCCTTCTCTTCCGCTAGTAGTCGACTGAATCAACAAGGCCTCAGGGACCCTATAGGTAAGGGGAACAGTCCTTTAACCTGCAGCTTTGAGATATTTTGTCCCAGCAATGAGAAAGTAACAAAAGACACGTGCCTAACAGTTAGTAGACAACTAGAGAGAAAAACCAGGACTCAGACGTGCTTCACTGGGCAGGACTCTTCTGTGAAAGAGCATAAACACCTGCTTCTTTAAAATGACTATTATTTGGTGTCTCTCTGATCTACATCCAGCTGAGCCCTTACGTCTTGTTGAAGCCTGGGTGGCTTCCGCTAGAGGTGACATCATGAAGAAGGAGCAGAAGTTGGCCAAGTGCATGAGGGGAGAGCATTTCAGGTAGGGAAAACATTTGAGTGAAGGCTGAGAGGAGGCCAAGAGCCAGGAACCAAGGGAACTGGGTGGAGCTTAGAACGTAAAAGTCTGTGTGCTGAGCGTGTGTGTGCGTGTGTGTGCACGTGCGTGTGTGTGCACTTGCGTGCACGTGCGTGTGTATGTCTCCTGGCCCTGGCTATCCCTTAAACCAGGAAAGCAAGCCTGGAACACACACAATGAATGAGAGGACCAGGTCCAAGAGGACTGGAAACTGAGACCCAAGGGAGGCATATATCCAGGCCCAGGGGCCACGGACTCCTAGCTTCTCCACTGTCATGTAAAGCTGCAGGCCAGGACTGAAGGAGCAGCCCATTTTGTTCTAAAGAAGTCAGAAATTTGATTATATCTGTGACTTTTTAATGTAGGCCCATTAAAAACAATAAATACTGTGTATGCCCTGTCCGGCCCCTGGGCTGCCAGCTGGCATTCTTGGCTTTAGCTGCTCATGCCTCTCTGCTGGGCTCTAGCTTTTTCTCTCTTCAATCTCTAGAATCAGCAACTTTCTTTCAGGATTGCAGAACCGGGCTGGATTTGGGATCTTTAAAGGGCTAAAAACAGCCCTCTTCAAATGTTGATTCAGTTTGGGCTAATACCACTGCTGAATCTTACATCACAAATTTGAATGACACAATGAGAAACTGAACGAATACAAATGAATATAATTACTTAAGAAGGCAAAACACTGACAAGGAAGAAGGTCAGGGAATGTTTACATGCTACTTACCATAAGATTTACGTTAACTCTCCTTTTATGGGGTTGAGCATCATGTAGTGAGGTTTCTGGTTACATAGAAAGACAAATGTACAGTAGACCCATGAGGAATAACAGCAGCCAAGGTTTATCTGAGCACTAGACTTCTGTTGGCCTTGAATCCTTCTGGTCCTTCTTTTAAATTAAAAATAAAAAAGAATTCTAGTCATTGCTGTGCTAACCTGCTAAGCTGCTGCCCTACCAACCCTTTCTCTTTGCTGCCTCTTGACTTTCTACCTCCCACTGAGGTTGAATGGAGGAATGTCTGTGGGGACCCACTGAGCCACCTAGACATATATGAAAGCCTAGAAGTATGAGGGCCACTCACCTTTGGGTGACCCTGGAACATCTGGGGACAGCCCAATCATTCTGAGGCTTATTCTGTCCAGAGATTCAGAGTGGAGTCCCAAGTGCACACAGCTTGTATTTTCCCTCTTTCTTGATTATATACAGATCACTGGTATTCCTGGAGTCACTTCCAAAATAAACTCCTTACCCAAGAGTTCTATCTTCACGACCCACCCGGAAAGAAGGTAGCTCTGAGGAGTTAAACAGTGGAAATTCATCCAGAGAAATGGCAACCTATGTGTTAAAAAAGGTTGAGCCCACCAAAGAGTCCAAGCCAGAAGTCACTGACATGTCTAGGAGCAGTACCAAGAGACACAGCTGATGTCATCAGAACCTAGAGTTACACGGTAGAATCACAGCGAGTCTGTCCATCTTGACATCCACAAAGATGGGCTGGTCCTAAGCACTGTGTCAGGGGTCCCAAAACCCTACCGGGAGCTGTTCCCTGCTGCAGAAAACAAAGCAAGGGAAGGAAGGAAGCAGAGGACAAATTGTACTAGAATGGCACAACAAATGAAGAAAACAAAAGAGGCTAAAATTGTGTGGCCGCAGAATTTGACCCAGGTCTGAGTTTTGCTCTGTTTTGTCCATTTGGGGTTTTGTTAAGACAAATCTCACTATGTAATTCAGACTGGCCTCACAATCCACCTCCCCCAGCCATCTGAGTGCTGGGTTTATAGGTATGTACCACCATGCCTAGCTTGTTCTGATTTTTAAAATATTTTCAGTAAGCTTAAAAGGGCCTCCCAATTGTAACATATCAATAGCAATCATCAGCTGAGAAGGCCTGGAGTTGCTGACCATAATTCCCTTCGATCTTGGCTTCTGATATTATCTTTAAAAAAATACTAGGCCTGAAGTGGGAAATGTACAAGATAAACCTGCAGCATCTTCTCATGCTGAGAAGTAAGTGCTTAGGGAAATTCTCAATATGATTGTGGTCTATCCAATGAACACAGGAGCCAACAGATGGATCTCCCAGTGGCCATAGCTAAAAGATTCTGGTATGAGCAATAAAATAAAGCAGTATGGAGGATAACCTAAGCTGGTCCTATATAAACCTAATCATAAACGTTTATATACCTGGAACCTCTCAGACATCCATAGCTTATTGATTTCACATGGTCTGAGCCCAGCATCCAGTTTGCATTTTGGTGACCACTACACCACATTATACTAATCTTCTTCAGACTCCTCTTCAGCTGCGTCACCATCCTCCTCTCCTTGCTTTGACTTGGTGCATTCAGGTGGCCCACACCACCCCCACTTCTCTGGGGTTACGGCCCCTTCTACCATTTCTAGTCTGATGAGCAGTCAACCACGGGGCTTGAAATCTAGCTTCTCTCTTGGCTCTTCACCAAGAGAGCAGGGGACACAGCTCGGGGTGGGGGGAGGTTACTGAATCCCTGCAGGGCAAACTTCAGTCAGGAGGAGAGAGACACCAGGAAGAGATGGCAGCAAGCCCTTTCTCCCCTTCTCCCTCGTGTCTAAGCTGTTCTTCCCTGCAGCTCACATGGAGGTTTTTCAAGCACCGTTCCTGTCACGAGACCCGTGGGGCTGCTTCGTGGCTCAGACTGGAGTGGTGGGCAGCATGGGGACTCATCTCCTTGCATTGTGGCAACCACTCCCGAGTCCTTTGCCCCTCCCCCTCCCTCTCACTGCCTTGCATTTGTGCTTCCAAGGGCTTAGCTCTTAGCCTGGATAATTTTTTTTTTTTCAGGAAATTTGAACAAGCTATTCTTTCCAGGAACCTCAGTTTTCCTCATATGTAAAAATGGAAGAAATATCTACCTCAAAGGGGTTAAATGAAATAATTCATGCAAAGTAGTAGGCCAGTTTTTAGCACCTAGGAGGCATCTGATACCTTTTAGTCATTGCTGTCTGGAGCAGCGCTCCTTGTGGCAGCTGTAGCATATGAGGCTTGGAAAGCCGGAGTAACATTTCTAGGATCACTTAGCGCTCAGTGAATGAAACAGAACAAGAACCCAAAGTGATTTGCCTCTTACCTTTGAGTAAACTTAAGAATATAATACTCATGAAGACTAAAGATTAAAAACACAATATATTATGAATAACATACTGTGCGCATACAATAATGAACAAAATACACCATGAATATTAATGTTCGAAAACTAAACAATTGGTTTTGTTTGTTTGTTTGTTTGTTTTTGAGACAGGGTCTCGCTTTTGTAGTTCAGGCTGGCCCTGAGCTCACCCTCGAACTCACAGCAATTCTCCTGCCTCTGCCTCCCAAATGCTGAGATTACAGACATGAGCCACCAGGCCTCTCACTGTGGTATGTGGTTCTTGATTGCTGATGGGTGTGAGTCTCCATCAGCAATTGTTGTATGTGGTTACCAGGGATCAAACCCGGGCTCTCGCACTTGCAAGACAGATGCCAAAACCACTGAGCTAAATCCCTGGCCCCAACTGGTTCTATTTTAATGAGGTGATCTTGAGCCTGGCCAACTTAGTCATCAGAGTACACAATAGTACACATCAAACCATGGCTTCCCAGGCATGCTTCCAGGCACGCTCAGTACACTTTTGGTGAGATTTTTTTTCCCCAGAAGACATTTACTTATTTATTTCCTTATTTATTTGCTGGTGTTTGGTATTTTGAGCCCATGAACTAATTATCCTCCTCTTTCAGCTCCGAAGTGTTGGGCTTACAGACATGTACCATCACATCCAGCTCTAAAAGGTTTTGACTCTTATTTATGTAATTCCTTCATGGTAGGATCAAACTCTGAATTTTTTTATGTAACAGTTGTGTATCACAACTACTTGTGTATGGAAAACCCTATGAGAAAAATACTACCTAGTAAACAAGTTTTGAAGAGTGCTGTGGATACCCTGATGAATATCATATAATAATGGTGCCACAGGAAATGCTATATAATAATGGTACCTCAAGAATGGTAAAGCAGCTCCAGAGCCCTGAGAGACAGAACTTGAGAAGGCAACAACAACTTATGAAAAAAAAAGTGCAGATTGGGCAAACTGAGGGTCTGAAATTTAACGCCACTTTTTTAAAAATTTCAAATTAGTCCCAGGAGTTCTTACTATTGCTTGAACTGGCAGCTGATCTTGGCATTGTTCACCTGATGCTGGTTTTACTGGCATGCAGAATTCAAGAGTTGTGGAATCAGGGGAGTTTCCACCCATATTTCATGGAAAAGCCTGGGAGGCTGGGCAAGAGTCCCCGGGAGGCTGGTGTATGAAGTGGTGAGAAGGAAGCCCAAGGTGTAGTGGAGATCCCAGGAAGTTGGAGACGCCAGAAATACGGATCATCTGCTGAGGAAAGATGTGAGTGGAGCCAGTCCAAGAAAAAGGATCAGGGTAAGGCTGCCTAAGCCCTCTGGAACTCACATCCTAGGATGTACCTTGGATGCCAGGCGTGTAGCTACCGGTCTAATGTTTGCCCTGACAGGTTCTGATCTTGCTTTGGCCCAATTCTTTTCTATCCTCCTATTTCTCCTTTTATGGAAATGGGAATGTTTACTCTGTGCCACTGTACCTTGGGATTACATACACAGTTTGGTTTTTATTTCTACAGAGGCCTGCAACTAAGTTTGCCTTGAGTCTCAGAAGAGATTTGAACTTAGACTTTTAAAAATACTGAGGCTATTGTGTTCTCTTTCTCGGGGCCGGTCCTCAAGCTATAGGCTACATTTCTTTTTCAACTTTTACTTGGTCCAAACTTTCTTTGCAGAGCTTGTTTCTTTTCTTACCTTTAATAAAACTTCCCTACCATTTTTAAAAACAGAAAGAAAATGGCTGGATTCGTTGAGATTTGGGGGAAGTGATTATCATATTCCAGTTGAATTCAAAGTAGTTGTATTATTTATTATTTTATTTATTTATTTACTTGGTACCAGATATTGAACTTGGGACCTTGTGCTTGTGAGGCACATACTAGAACCACTGAGCTCAACCCCCAGCCCAAAGTAGATGTATTATGTCGGGCAGAATTATGAACTTGCTATTGTCTTTATTTGGAGAGTAAGTATGACTTAAGGAGATGTGAAGTTGACAAGGATGGACTGTGACCATTAATCCTGATATCTAAACTTCACTGGGTTAAGAAATGCCTAGCAGATTAGTAAAGCACACTCCTGGGTATATCTGGATAGGTCACGGCAGTGTGCCCTTGAGAGCGATCTGTGGTCCCCCACTCATTCCTCTTTGGCACTGTTTTCTCTGCTTCCTGGACACTATGAACTAAATGGCTTAGTTCCACCACTCAGTTCTGCCATCAGGTTTCTACTTTGGAGCCTGCCAACCATGTACTGAGTCTCCTGAAACCATGAGCTAAGTTAAACTTTTCCTTTTTAAAATTGTGGGTGCTGGGTATTGCAATCCAGAGACAGGAAAACTGACTAATGTAGAAAAGGGCATCCTAAAGAAGTGGTTCCCAGGATTAATTTTACTGTGGTTAGCTACCCTGACACTCAGAGGTCACAGCAGCTATGGTCTGAGGAGGTGGGGCTATTGTTTCTGCTGACAGCAGACCTTCACATTATCCATGTGATGCTGGTTTTACTGGTATACAGACTGTAAGAACAACTTTGTAAGAGCATTTCTTAACGTAAATATTTTTTTAAAGGGTGGTAACTAGGGATATAATGTAGTGATGGAGTGCTTGCTTCACATGTACAGGACTCTGAGTTTTACCCCTAGTATCACACACACACACACACACACACACACACACACACACACACACTGCAATCCTTTGATTTCTTCTATATAAACTATTTCATAAGCAATATCTACTCCTTCAAGTAGCAATTAATGATGAAACTCACTCAGAGAAATGAAAGGACACAAAGTATGGAGTCCGTAAGGGTTGTATTTCTTCACCATGCAGTGCCTAGCATAATCTTCAGAACTCCTAGTTAAACTCTAGCCTTTTAGATCCTGTTTTTCTCAACATCTCTCTTATTATATATGTTTCTATCTGCTCATTAAGAAATTACAACAAATATGGAAGAGATATAGATAATTTTAAGAAATTATTCTGTGCAATCTTTAGCTGTATCTCTGAAAATACAGAGAAAAATGGCTTCCTAATAAAATATAACTTACAAAATGGATCTACAAGGAAGAAGACAATCTAGACTGATCAATACTCACAGAAGAGATTAGAAAGGTAATCTGAATCTAACATTTGAAAAACCACCAGGTCCATGCATCTTTGCATCTATCTACCCTTTGGCACAGTACTTCCAAGTAGCCAGCTGGAAAACTATTTGCTGCTGGCCTGCAAAGAGATAAGGAGCAGCTTGTGCTAGAATGTCAGTCAACACATTGCTTTCTTCATTGTCAACAAGGTCTTTTTTTTTTTTAAATTGAACTCAATAACAGATTTAATGGAGTAGTTGATTTACATGTTGGCATAGCAGAGCTTATTTTGACTAGCGTTATGAATGTTTAATTTATTTCTATGTCATTTGTACTACTTCACAGTATAGGGGGAAAGCCTAAATATTTTATAAAGGTGTGTTAATCTTAAAATCTAATTAAGAAACTAACAAGAGAAGAGAGAAGACGGAGAAAAAGCAGGCCAGATGCCATGATCTACAGGGGACAGGCAGTGTCCTGGCCCTGGGGGAGGCTACAGTCTGAGGGAGACTGGCCACAGTATCAAAGCAGAACACCAGCCAGTGGCGTGGAGAGTACAAAAGCTGGTAACACAACAGAGAGGCATTGGCATAGGGAGAATCCACATTAGCTGCTGTTACAAGGACTATCTTTTACAAAAATATAAAACGTTTATAGTTCATACATGTAGTTGGTACAAAATTCAAAGGTTATACATTATGAGAGACTGCCTGTTTGGGGAAAGAGGTGGAAGTTCTAAAAACTATTTAGGAACTGGAGAAGAGTAAAGATGGGTGTGTAGGCGGCGATGGCCTTCTTTTTTTTTTTTTTCAAGGTTTTTTTGAGACAGGGTCTCACTTTGGGGGGGCTGGCCCTGAGCTCAGCCTCAAATTCACATCACAGCAATACTCCTGCCTCTGCCTCCGAAGTGTTGGGATTACAAGCGTGAGCCACCACGCCCTGCAATGTGATATGTGGTATGGGTTGCTGCTGGGTGTAAGTCTCCACGCCCAGTATGGTACGCGGTTACGTATGGTATGCGGTTACCGGGGGTCGAACCCGGGTCCTTACGTTTGTAAAACAGGCGCGGAACCACTGAGCTAACTCCCCGGCCCCGGCGATGACCTTCTTCCAGAGAGCCTTTGAGGGGTGAGGTCCTTGAGGACGCTAGTGCCGGGAACTAATATTCCCGTGTTCATGAGCAATTTAAATTTCTGGAGACAGTTTGTTACCATTTGTTATTGCAGATGTTAAATTTTTTAAAAAAGCTTTTGGAAGCCAGGCATGATGCTGTATGCCAAGCACTTTAGACGGCTGAAGCAGA
The DNA here is from genome assembly GCA_004026965.1 of Petromus typicus. Lineage (NCBI taxonomy): Eukaryota > Metazoa > Chordata > Mammalia > Rodentia > Petromuridae > Petromus > Petromus typicus. Next base: position 9,890 of record PVIR01022847.1, read on the forward strand.
AGGATTCCAAGTTCCAGCTCAGCCTGGGTAAACTTAGGGTCGTAGCAAGACCGTGTGAAAACAAAAATTTTAAAAAGAGAGAGAGAAAAAGGAAAAAGAAAGAAAGAAAAAGAGAGAGCGAGAGAGAGAAGGGCATATTTTGGAGAAATTGGTCTTCCTCAAAGTAAGAGATGAATACAGGCTACACAATCACTGTGAGAAGCAGTGGCAGAGAAAGAGGAGGCCTCGCAGGCACTAGTTCCCACTCTACTTCTGTGAAGATCCAAACTACTTCCTCTTCTGCCTTTGAAAATCCAAAACAAAGCAGCTTTTCCCAGTAATCAGACAGCCAGGCACTTGCTCTTATGGGAGGAGTGGCCGAGAGCTGGGTGGGGACGCTCCAGCCCCAGGTCCTGTGCTACTTGCTACATTGCCTCCTTTCTGAGCCACCCGCAAATCCCCCGTCTGCACCCCTTCGTTTCACCCTATGCCAAAGGCTGTCTTCCCGCTCCAGCTTGCACTTTGTCCCGTCTTCCATTGCCCTACTCCAGTCTTTGCAAGAATCTGGCTGAGTCAGGTTCGCAGCTCTCCTCACCCTTGCGATTCGGTTAGCGCTGCTCCCTGAGCCAGTTCCTTACCCATCGCCTTGGATTTCTCGCCCTTGGCCAGCCTTCAGCAAGAATTCACCCCTTGCTGTCTTCACCAGGTAATTTTTCCATCCACTGCCCCTCCTTCCTCGGCTTCCAGGCTTTAAAGTCACTCTCCCCTTACTGTGTTCAGAGTTCAGACTGATCTTTTTAGCCTATTGCAGCCGTGGAGATAAAGTCTTCTTTGCCTTTTGAATAGTGTCAGAATTCTGTCCCTTGAGCACCAGCATGCCTTGCACATGGAGATTCCCAGAGTGAGACTTCGCATTGTCCTCAAACTGGTCACGTTATTTTTTTCAGTTGTTTGAGACAGTGTCTCACTTTGTAGTTCAGGCTGACCCTGAACTCACTGTGTAGCCCAGGCTGACCTGGAACTTTCCCCAATCCTCCTGTCTCTGCCTTCGGAGTGCTGGGATCACAGACATGAGCCACCACACCCAGCACTGTGGTATGTGGTACTGGGGATCAAACTGGCGACTTTGTGTTTACCAGGCAGAGGCTGACATCTCTGAGCTAAATCCCGGCCCCAAACTTGTGAACTTTTAAATTTTCTGCCAAATTGTCCACGCTTTCATCTTTTTCTTGGTACTAGTCTGTAGTTAGCACTTTCCTCTCAGATGGCCACTGAGACCCTCTGGCGAAAGGATTGCTGTATTCCTTTTCCTATCACATGATGGGTACTAAAAATGCTTATTGAATTTATCTAAATGCTTTTTATCTGATCCTAATTTTAATGCTGAGCTGGTCACTAATGGCCCCCAGAGGAAGACACTGATTCAGAACATTTATGCTATTTGTCCAAAATTGTCCCACCAATACATTGGAGCGTGGATTTTAGTCAGGATGCTTCACACTCTACGTCAGCTTTCGAAGGGAGGCACATCAAAAGAGAGACCCTGTGAAAAGCAACTCATAATTGACTAGTGACTTGACTTTGACCAGGAAGTATCTTTCCCTCTCCTCTTCATCTTGCTTCCTCCATTCAAAGTGCTCCTTTTTGGAATACAGGGGTAAGTTTGGCTCTGATATGGTTAGAATAATTCTAGACTTGACCGGAAAGCTTAACAGCTAGGGGTAGGTTGCTTCCCAGCATAAGATCTTATTAGAACTAAATCCCAAATTCGACTGACCTGAGAATGTGGGTCCACCTAGGGACATTTCTCTAGGAATAAACCAAGCTCCTCTCTAGCCTCTCCTACCCACCAGACCGTGAACACCAGGAAAAACGTCAAAGTCCAAAATCTGCCTCCAGCTAATTCCACCCACTGCTTTGACTTGGTTACCCTTTTTTTTTTTTCCAGCTCCCACTAAGCCATGATCTCTGTTGAAGGTGTTCACAAAGTTGTTGCAGTCCTTGCAAACAGGACAAGACTCCTTGTCTGGCCTCTGAAATCTAAAGCAAACTACTTTGGGTTTTCTCCACCAACGCATTCTCATATCTTAGAATGTATCACAGCTAGGATCTGAGGGTGTGGGGTGTGGTTTTCACAAGTTCCTTCCAACATGATTGTTTCTGTTGACACTTTTCCTTCTTCCTTAGAAAACAAGAGTATTTCTTTAAAAGCGTCCTTCTTAGATCCCTGCCTAAAACTCCTCCTGGGAAAGCTGAGATCAATCCATCAGAGTATTGATTCTCTCCTAAGTGTTTTCTTTAGTTTTTTTAAATTAATTTTTGAATTGGTGATTTATTTACATTATTGAAATGTCAAAACAATAATAAAAAGTTGCACAGTAAAGTGTAACTCTCCTTTTTATTTCAACACTCATCTGTCACAGATTCAGAAAAGTTCTATGTATGTTTAAATCCTCTTATCCCCTTTTATTTGTTAGCATAATAAATAGTATGTTTTTTGCCTAATGTATCTAGGAGATGGCCCCACTTCTATTTAAGTAGATCTAATGGCTTTTGTGGCTATTGAGCATTGCATATTCTGGTGGATCAACATGGTCTGTGGTCAGGGGCTCTGCCAACCACAACCTGAGGTGACATACCCTACAATCCTGCACTGAATGTAAGGGTTAAACCTCAGAGACAAAAGTGCTGATTCGAAACCATGGAATCAAAAGTTAGTTGATGACAAAGATGCTCAGGGAAACAGCTTTAGGAAAAGAGCCTGCTCTTCTTGCATTTCATATGGGTCTTCACTAGGCCAGGGACATGGTTTACCACCTCCTATCTCTTTAGTCTAGGAGCATATAGTTTTAGAGTCTTTACGTGCAAGAGGAAGGAGACAGGCTAAAGGAGAGATCGTTCCTATCTTCACGTGGCTCAAGGTGGTAATCATTTTTAATTACAAATTTCCTTTAGCCAAACTATTAATCTTTGGTTCTTTAGTGGAGAGGCTGTTATAGGCCGCTGTAAGGGAAATGGAGATCAAATGCAGAAGGGAGCAGACCCCAGGGTGAGGATGCCTCGGAAGTGAAGGGGGATGGTGCAGTGGGAAGAAGTGGATGAAGACATGAAATATAGGCAGAATCCTGACCCAGCAGCCTGGGCCCAGACGGGACCATGGCAGCCTCCCTCTGAAGCACCTCTTCTACTTCACCTGTCAGCACTGTCCCCAGACAGAGGAGAGGTGGTTCCCAGGAAAGAAAGTTATTACTCTGACTTCCAAGGAGGGAGAACTCTGGTTTTCTAAAGCCTTCGGTGACCTGAGTGTCACCTGCAGATCGGAGAGAATGGAATGCTGCTCATTCAGGTCCCAGGGAAGGGCCATGTGGTCTTCTGCCCTCACTCCTAGCCCTGTATAATGCACCCTAGGGAAAAAAAAAAAAAAATCTTGGGTCTTTGTCCTATTGTCTATGATTTACCTTCAAATAAATTGTCTTGAGGAATGTGGTATGCGTATGTGAGCTGGTTTGGATACACAGTTACAGATCAAAGATGACAGTCTATAACCCAGTGGCCAGTCATTAGCAGCACTACTGGCAGCTGCTGTCTCCCTCCTCCTCTGGACAACACTTCCACACCTGCTCCTGAGCTTACTGCTGGGTTCTACAGCCTTCTCCTCAACCTCTGTCCCTGGGCCCTCATCTCCCTGACCTTTGGGTACCCATGTATCCCAGTCGCCATCCTAGCCTTTGTGTCTTTGGTAGCTCTTTCATGACTTTAAATACCTTCTCTACACTGAAGTCCTGGATTTATTAATTCAGGCAGGAATTCTTGTCAGGACTGGAATCCATCTACCTAAGTGACCATTTGGCAGCTTGCTGGGCTCCCAAAACTTGATTCTGATCTGACCCTCAGAACTTGCGTCTCATGAAAGAGAGAAGAGGGTGGGGAGAGGACAACAGTGACGAGAAGACAGAGCCTGATGTGTGAGCGATCTGGCCGTGACCTCTGTCACCCCACTGGTCACCGGTGTTGATTCAGCTGACCTGGCTTGTGAGGAAGGCGTGTCCTTCTTCCCTCCCCGCTCCAGGTTCCTCCCTCTGAAGCTGCATGCTCAGTCGAAGCATCTGAAGAAGCCTGCAAGAAGACACAGACCTTTCTAGACTTTGTCTCACATGTCCTATCTCAGCCCGTTAGGAGTTACATCTAGATGTCCCCCACAGCCTCACATGGTCACAGATAGGGGTTGTGTCTGGATCTAGGGTGTGTGATGCTGGGATAAAGGATGTGGCTCTGGGATATAAGGTGCCCCACCCTGTGTGTGGGTGGCATCGCTCAGTAGGCATACGGCCTGGACAGAACATGAAGACACTGAAAGATGGCTGCTGCAATTTTGCCACTTGCTGTTTATCTGCTGCTGCCTCCTGCCAGTTTGTGGCACCCTTTTTCCACATCAACCTGCCTTGGAGCCAGCAAGTATGGACTGAATCCTCTACACACTCTGAGCCTAACCCTTTCCCCTTTTAATGTTAGGTGTTTTGTCTCAGTGATGAGCAAAGTAACTAAGACAGCATGCAATGTCTAAGCCCGACTATGCTCTGTGAGGCTAGTGTGTATGACCAAATCCAGTCCTACTTTCCCACTTCCTAGATTTTTATAGCATATGCATGTTTCCCAAAGAAATCTAATATTGAAAGATCAGTTGGACTTTGATCCAACACAGGAGCCTCATTCTCTCTCAGTTTATTCTCTGTGCCAACCCTATTCTAGGACACCAAGGCTATGACTGACCAAAGCAGACACACGTTTCTGCCCTCATTTGATGAGATTCCAGTGAGGTAAACACATGGCAAACATAGTATCAGCAAGCAGTACATAGTGACAGAGGACAGTATTAGAGGCTGCAGAGAAAACTCAGGTTGGTAAGGTGAGAAAGAATATCAGGGAATGGAAAGGGTTCCATTGTCACAGTTGGCTAGGGTATCCGGAGATGGGCAGATGGCATTTGTATAAAGACTTAAAGGAGATGAGGAAGTAAATCAGCAGCGTTTGGGGACAGAGGGACAGCAAGGAAAGGAACTGTCTACTCTGTTCCTTTAGAGACAGAATAAGCAGAGAAGAGTCACATGTGGATAGAGAGATGAAGACACAAGGGGCTCAGACCACTGAACAGGCCCGGGAACACTGGCTCTTCTAGAGGCCACAGATCCCCAGCACCCAAATGCAGGCTCAGAATTCCATATGTCACTGAGAGAACCAGGGCTTCCCTACATAGCTGCTGATTCTAGAGCTGGGAAGAAAGTGGACATTTTTGTCCTACTAGAAAGCAAGGAAGATTCCAAAGATGACTGCCTTGTCCAAAAGCCTTAAGTTAAGAGTCAATAGAAAGAGGCGCCCACAGTTCAAAGATGGAATAATATGAGCATCTGTAATAGATTGAAATACATCAAATATGTTAAAATCTACAAGTTTATAATTATACCAAGGGAAAAAAAACTCCTCTCATAGGTCACCTTTACAGGTTGCTAGGGAACCAACTCATTGCTCTGAGAACTGGTTTAAAAAGGGAAAGAATCCAGCATTTGTCTTTTCTGTGTGAGCAGTATTTCAGGATAGCTAAATTGTTGTTGAGGGAGAGGTCTTTTAGAAACAACCCAGCTAAAGATGAAAGGGAAGTTATGATACTATAATTTTGCAATCATTAGTAAGAATAGGTTTGACTTATGATCAACAAAGGCTGATTAAGACTATTTGGGGAAAGGCTGGTCGGGACTTTATAATGGATAGACAAGCTGGCAACATTTGAACCCACCAATTAATCTTAACGTGACAAAGAGGAGACAAATTTGCACCATGTGTTTCCGATGTGGTGTAATCAGAAGGTCACAGCACCACCTATAATATCAAACTATCAAGCTTCAATTGACCAAGGGCATACACCTAATTGGACACTTCAGGAGAGACAGGCCTCAAGGAAGCATGTCAAATGTCACCATAGGGATGTAATCAGCAAATTCAGAATGCGAAAGCTCAACAGGACAAGTGACCCAGATTCTCCAACAAGTAAATCAGAAGACAAAGAGAAAGAGGGCAAGGAGCTGGTAAATTGAGAGACGCAGAAAACATATTAGGCAACAGCCCTGTGTGGATCATGCTTGGATATTGATCTAAACAAACTGTAAAAAAAGTTATGAGGAAATTGGGGAAATTTGAGCACAGATTGAATACTTGTTAATATCAAGAGATTTTCTTTTAGGTCAGTGACTTTTTACTTAGGTTTTATTTTTAGAGTTCTTAGTTTTTAGAGATATATACCAAATGTATATGAATGAAACGATATAATGCCTAGGACTTATTTCAAATAATTCAGTGAGGTGAAAGGAGAGGAAAAAAGGAACAAGGGTTGGGTGAAATAGGGAAGTTTTCCCCTGTTAACATGTGGAATTTCTACATGTTGATAATTATGAGGTTTGTTGAACCCTCATTACATTTTTTGTTTTCTGTTTGAAATACTCCATACTGTAAAGTTAAGATAACAGCAAAGTGGATGGAGGGATGCCAGTAACATATGTAGTAGTCAAAAAGAAATGTTTTCTGTGAAAAATGGAACTCAGTCCTGACTTTCTAACTGCAGGATTAAGAAATAGATCACCTTGTAGTACCATTTTTCCTTTGGTAACTAATAATTTAAGGTGGCCCATACAAAAATGCTTTCAGTGAAAATAACATTTCTTTTCATGTGCAAAAGAGCTAAAAAGGTAGGATTTGTCTTGATATACCATTAATTGAGGAGAGGGTAGCCTTTTCAGTTGCCTTAGCAGAACCGATGTGGGGTCCCCTGAGGCTAAACAACGCTGGCTCATCAAGGAAGTGCAAGGCAGCACGTAAACAGCAGGCCCCTCCGGGCCACAGTGATTAAAGGAAAACAAATAGACAAAGACTACCCCTTATGGGGCTGGTTTGGGGCGGTTGAAAACAAGGAAGTGGGGCTGTATATAAGGGCTGAGAGCGCTGGCAATAAAGGCTTCTCCACCATTTTGTCTCCTCGTGATGACCCCCGCCCGTGGTTCGATGCCAAATGAGTATCCCTCGGGAGCAGGACCCAACAACCAGCACTTGGCCAGAGGATGAAACCATGAGAGAAGTGTAGCACGCTTCTTTGAGTCTCTTTTTCCCTCTCAATTCTTCCTATTTCTTTTGTCACTCCCCGGGGCAGGGCCACTGTGGGCAGATGGGCAGGTTGTGCACCGCCCAATTCCAGGCGGTCACCCTTGGAAAATTATCTCATGTCTTCTCTGTGTTTGACCTTTTCAGTTTTAATAAGCGGTATTTCCCCAGGACCTTGTCTCTGCTAAGGTCACTGAGCAATAAAGATTTAAGTCATATTACGTTTTTAGGTTGGTGTGACTGTTACATCAGCTTTTTTTTTTTTTTTTTTTTTAAGGTTTTTGGAGACAGGGTCTCGCTTTGTGGTTTAGGCTGGCCCTGAGCTCAGCCTCAAACTCACATCACAGCAATCCTCCTGCCTCTGCCTCCCGAGTGCTGGGACTACAGGCGTGAGCCACCACGCCCGGCACTGTGGTATGTGGTACTGGTTGCTGCTGGGTGTGGGTCTCCACACCCAGTATTGTTATGTGGTTACCGGGGAATCGAACCCGGGTCCTTGCGCTTGCAAGACAGGCGCCGGAACCACTGAGCTAACTCCTCGGCCCCTACATTAGCTTTATTAAAACATGTTCCTGGGTGCATCCGGGAGGGTCATGGAGCTGCTATCTACAGTCCCTTGGCCTTTCCTCTCATGTTCTCCCTTGCTTTGCCTTCTGGCTGCCATGAGCAAAGCAGCTTTGCTCCACCATGCCCTTCTGCCATGATGTGTCTATCTTGGAGCCAGCTAATCAAGGACTTAAACCATGAGTAAATTAAACCTCACTTCCCTGCGGAGCGTGTGCAGCTAAGAAGAATGTGTATGTAGGGGAAAATGTAGCCATTTAGCGCTTTCCTGGGAAAATCCGTTAAGCAGAACTTCCGCAGAGTTCATTATGCTCAACTCCTGAGTTTCTTTATCACCAGTTCACAGGATGTTCCCCTCCACCCCCACATCTTGTTAAGTTTTGTGTTACTGGATGATCCGTAAACAAACACTGGGCTAGGAATCAGGAAGAACTGCAAGGCCTGTCCCAGGAACTGCCCCTCCCACCTCTTCTGTTTTTATCCCTTTGCATTGCTACATTGTATTGGCTCCATAATAGAAGAGCTGTTGGAAGACAGCGCGGTGGTTCAGTCCTCCCAGGCTCTTCTCCCTGCTGGAATTCATCCCTGAATACTTCCTTTCCCGGACTTATATCGGATTTAGGCTGACATGTGTATTTTGTTTTTGTGGGGTGAAACACTCTATAGATATCTACTAAACCCATTTGTTCAGAGGTTTGGTTCAGCTCTGATATTTTTCTTTCTTTTTTTTTTGGTCTAGTTGATCTGTTTATGACAGTGGGATATTGACCGCTCCCACTACAATTGTATTATGATCACCTGATTTTTCATATTCATTAGTTTGTTTTCTATAGCTGGGTGTGCCAGTATTTGGTGCATATATATTTATGATTTTTATCTCTTCCTCTTGTTCTCATAGAAAGTATGTGGTGACCTTCTTTGTCTCTTCTGATCAGTCGCAGTTTAAAATCTACTTTGCAAATAGAGTAGCTATCTTTATTTTTTTCTAGGTTCCTGTCACATATTGTTTCTCACCCATCTACTTTCAGTCTATCAGTTTCCTTTTGAATTAAATGTTTCTTATGTGCAGCATATTTTTGCATCTTATTTTTGACCCATTCTTCCAATCTTTCTTTTGATTGGTTGAGACCATTTACATTGGTTATAACTGATATGTATTGACTTATCCTTGTCGTATTATTTTACTGTTGTTGATTATTTTTCCTCTGTTTAATTACTTTGACTGGAGAATTCATTCTTTTGGGGCTCAAGGAATTGTTGACTTTTTCTAGGATATCCTTCAGAAACTTTTGGAGTATTAGTTTGGTGGTCATACATTTTTTCAGATACTTTTGATTATGTCTCATTTCTCCATGCATTTTGAAAGATAATTTTGTGGGGTACATCAGTCTGGGTTGGAAGTTGTTTTGTTCAAGATTTGCAAGGCTTCGCCCCAAGCTCTTCCTGAGGGTTTGGGTTGAGAAGTCTGCTTTGATCCTAATGGTTTTTTTTTTTTTTTTTTTTTTTTTAATAGGTGGTTCGTTTATTTTCTCTAACAGCTTTTAATATTCTGTTCTTGTGTTGAATTTCTGGAATCTTGACTATAATCTACCCTGGTGTAGTTTTTGCTAGTGATGGCTAATTGGAATTGCCTCAGTTTTCTGTATGTTAAGTTGTTTTTCTATGCTTGGGAAGTTTTCTGCTGTTAATTCTGTGAATAAGTTGTTTTTATCTTGTTTGTGCTACTTCTCACTTTTCTCCGATTCTCATTAATCTTGTTCTTCTTAGAATCATCTAAGAGATGTTGAATTGATACTTTTTGTGGTCCCTTGCTATTTTTAAGAAGTCTTTCATTTGATGATTATTAATTACAACCTTGTCTTCTAGATCTACTATTCCATATTCACATTGGTTGATTCTGCTTTGTATACTTTCAATAGAATTTTTAATCTCTGGTGTATTTGTTTGAGTCTATTTTTATGGAATCCAATTTAATATGCTGGGCAGTCATATTTTCCATCATTTTCATAAGCTGCATTTTTTTAAAAATCTGTATTTTTTATAAATTCACTGTGTACTTCATTTATTCATCATCACTTTGGTTATCTGTGATTATTTCTGATTCTTTTTTTTCTAGAGATTCTTCCATCTGCTTTGTTTCTTCTTCTTTTTTTTTAGGTTTTTTGAGACAGGGTCTCGCTTTGAAGTTTCAGGCTGCCCCTGAGCTCAGCCTCAAACTCACATCACAGCAATGCTCCTGCCTCTGCCTCCTGAATGCTGGGATTACAGGAATGAGCCACCACGCCCAGCACTGTGGTATGTGGTACTGGTTGCTGCTGGGTGTGAGTCTCCATGCCCAGTATTGTACATGGTTACCAGGGAATCAAACCCGGGTCCTTGCGCTTGCAAGACAGGCACCGGAACCACTGAGTTAACTCCCCGGCCCTTGCTTTGTTACTTCTGCTCTTACCATTTCAGAAAGTTTAGCCGGGTAGTTTTTTATTTTTTTCTACCTGAGTGTCTTTTGGATTGGCCTTGGACAACCTAGAGGTCTGGTATTACAACTTCTGTATTTTCTCGTTTTCTATTTTGTATGTTTTCTGCATTGATGCTTATAAAGTGCTTGTGGTAGGTAGCTTTTTTTTTAAGTAGTATTGAGATTCTTAAGGAAATGACTACTTTTAAAAGATGTCTTTGAGGTGTATTGGTTTTTGACTTTTGAGTCTGTCCCAAGATCCTGCCTCTTCCTTTTTGTAGGGATGAGAAGTTGCTGCGTATTTGGCCTAGCACCCGGTTCTTTGATGCTGGACTATAATATCACTTATGATTCCCAGATAATCTCATTATTGCCATAAAAGGAAAAACAACTGATTACACAGTTACATCATCCTGGCTAACGTACTATAATCAGTAATAACAATAGCATTCAGCACAGCCAAGGAAATGACAAGTTGTGATAAATATTAACTTGCTACATTTTACCATTGATTAAGATTTATAGTTATGTAACAAAATCTAAAACAAATCAGAGGAAAATAAACAAATAAGAAAATTATACAGAATATATGTCCCCTTAAGAGAACATGATTTTATGCTGAGGGTAGAAAACTTTTAGAAGGGATAAGAGAAATAAAAGAAGAGAAAAAGACTGGAAACAAGGCAGAGGGACAAGGGAAGATTACCCCAACTTTGGGAACCTAGTGAACAAGACAAGAGGAAAAGAAAGAAGGAAAAAATAAAAACAAGAACAAAATAAAACAAAAAAGCGTAAACAATATTTACACTCATGAAGTAACAAAAGTAAACATTCAAGACAGTAAATAGGAACAACAGCAAAGAAAATAAAGTCATCTCTCTGGGATTTTGAATTTGCGGTTATCTTCTGAGGTTGACAGTTTTGTGGTAGTGTCTTATTCAATGTGTGTCTCCACTATCAATGAGAGACCAAGGAGGCAGACAGAGCCCAGATCCACGATGGATGATCCCAGCAAGCCTGCAGTAGGAATACAACAAGGTATTGATTCTGGTGCTTTTGACTCTACTGAAGTTCAGGCTGATCCTGGCCTCTCTGGTTGTGAGGTTTGGACTTTTTTTGTTTAGCCCACAACGTTCTTGCTGTCTCTTGCCAGCCTGACATTGACGCCCTGACCTTGCACGTCTTCCACAGCTGTCCTTCACCTTGTCCCTGGGAGCCCCAGAATGAAGCCAACCTGTATCTGTTCCAAATTCTGGGTTTAGTTGGCCCCTCTCTAAAGCAGCATCCAGCCAAGAACTGTCTCCGGGGACATGGCACACACTTGGGATGGAGTCACTCACCAGCTGTTGTAGCTCATAATATCCATTACTCCGCTCTCCTGGTGCATTTCTTCCTGGAAACCTCTGGAGTAACCCACCCTTACTGTGTCTCTGTAGATTTGAGCCTCTTCTCTCCAATTTTATGGAAGACAGGAGAAAAGGACTTAGGCAGAACCCTTGTGGCAAGCTCTAGTTCCCCGTGAATCCTACAGCAAAAGGGTTAATAAACAACAACCAGCAAAATTGGAAATTTGAGAAGAAAGCTGAGCCCAGGCTTGACCCTTCCATTTTTGGGCAACAGCAGAAGTTGACAAAATACCCAAGCTCGCTGCACCTTTATTTGGTACCAAACCTTCACACTCACAATCCCAGCATGCATAAAGCAGGGCAGACGTCGGTAATAATCCTTGTGCAATAATCCTTGTAGTTGAAGATCCTGCAGGGCAGAGGCCCATGATAATCGCTGTAGTTGAAGATCTGGTAGGGCAAGGCAGACATCCGTCAGTCATCTGCAGTTCCCAACAGTTTTCCTTCCAGACCCTTTGTGGATCTTAGGGATGCGCTTCTCTCCTTGTTTTCTTCTCTAAATTGTTAAATTCCAGTGTCTGAATTTTCTACCTCAAGAGTTTGATTTTTTTGTTGTTTAGTCCTCCACCATTTTCTTGGAATTTCCTTGGCTGGTGTTTTATAACTTTGCAGCTAGACTCCTATGATGGGGAATATCAATTGTCAACTTGATTGGATTGAGAAATCCCTAGATGATCAATAAGCTCACTCCTAGGTGTGTCTGTGAGGTGTTTCCAGAGATGACAGGCCTGTGAGATAGGAGAGATCAGCCTGGTTGTAGATGGCACAAACCAATAATCTGGGGCCCACATGGAATAAAAGAGAAAGGAGGAAGAATCTCACAGCACATATTCTCCGGGGGTCTCTTTCCTCCTTTTTCTGCTTCCCAGCTGCAACGAGCTGAGCAGATTTCTTCTCTCTGCCTTACCATAGGCCCACAGCATGGACAGAAACCAGTGGGTAATTAATTGAAATCATGAGCCAAAATAAATCTTTCTTCCTTTAAGTTGATGTTCTCAAGTATTTTGGTCACAGTGATGGAAAGCTGCCTAGCACATCTCCATACTCCACATAGCAAGTAGCTGCTCTCAGAACAAGAACATCTGGACAAAGAGGAACTTGGTATACTCCTTTGCAAGCTAGAAGCCCACCAGTTTTTGAGTGTGGGAGTTCACAGATAGACTTTAAAATTTTGTGATTTCTTAGCCACTATATGTACAATTTTGTGTTTATATAGATTAGGAAGGAGATCTACAGTTTGGCATGGAAAAGGCATCCAAATATTCCTTTTAAAAACTCACAATGAGCTTTTAGAATTCAGGGTGGTTTTTTTTAGAGAAACAGCATCAATGGGATGTGTATAGATAGCGAATGAAATCAAGAACTTGGGAGTCGGAGACAGGAGAAGTGCAAGTTCGAGGCCAGCTTGGAATACACAGCTAAAACTATCTAAAAAAACAAGACAAACAAGTGAAGAACACTGTATTATCAGGTTCTCCTGTCTCATCCACATGAGACAGGAGAACCACAGCTTCATACCTAGTGTGCACAACTTAGCATCTCTCAAGACCCTACTTTAAAAAAAAATTTTTTTTTCAGTACCAGGGATTGAACTCAGGACCTTGCACTTTCAAGGCTGGTGTTGCCACTGAGCTAAATCCTTTGCCCCCTACTTCAAAATTTAGCAATAAATAAGAGTTGGGAATGTAGCGCAGTGCAAAGGACCTGGATTCAGGCACCACTGTGGGGTCCCCTGAGGCTAAACAACAGCGGCTCCATCAAGGAAGTGCAAGGCAGCACGTAAACAGCAGGCCCCTACGGGCCACAGTGATTAAAGGAAAACAAATAGACAAAGACTACCCCCTATGGGGCTGGTTTGGGGCGGTTGGGAACAAGGAAGTGGGGCTGTATATAAGGGCTGAGAGCGCTGGCAATAAAGGCTTCTCCACCACTTTGTGTCCTCGTGACGACCCCCGCCCGTGGTTCGATGCCGGATGAGTAGCCCTCGAGAACAGGACCCGACACACCAGGGTTGGGGGAAAAAAGAAAAAAAAAAACAACAACAAAATTTTCTAAAACAATTATGGGAGTTGGCAAGTCCAGATCACAGGTTGGGCTAGCAGGCTGGAGACCTAGAAAGAGCTAAATGTTACAGTTCAATTCTGAAGACTGCCACTGGAAAATCCCCTCTTACTCAGCAGTGATGAGCCTTCTGTGCTATTTAAGCTGTCAGTTGATTGGATAGGGCCCATCTATGTGACGGACCATGCAAAACCCCCAGTATTCTGTTTTTGGCTTTTTGAACAAGTAAAGTCTAAGGAATTAATGTAAATTTTGTTTTCTCTTATCCTTCTTTAGTCTAACTTGCTTTTCATCCAAGAAAACCTAATGAGCTCTGTCTTCAGGGAAAGGGCTCTCTCTCTGCCCATTCCTCTGTGATGACCCCATCCAAGCTGTAAGGCAGTAAGGCTCTGGCCTCTCTTCCCTTCCATGGGAAAGAAACGATGTTCTGTTTTATAAAAAGTACTGAAGGACCTGGATGGGCCAGCTCTGCTCTATTAATATAAAATGAAAGTATTCCACAGCTGTTGCTCCATTCCTCTCAGCACAGCCACTCAAATGGTTGCTTAATAGCCATGGGTCCCAGGTAGGAGGGGCCACTGTTCATGTCCAGACCACCCAGCATGCAGGTCAGGTAATGGGCCTCACACCTGACCCCTGAAGAAATTCTATTCCATGTGAAGAATGTCACATGACTGGACTGGGCCCCTGGAGAACACACGCTCTTTTCCTTCCTGTTGACTTCTTTCTCCCCATTATTTTCCTTCTCTTCTTACACGACCACCAATGTTCCCCTAAAACCTATTAAAGAGAAATTACCAAGTTAAGTTGAAGATAAAACAAGTCCATTTAGAAACATAGCAAATTTCAATTGCTTTGGCATAGAGTGAGGCCTTCCCAGCAAGCCACTGTGTGACTTTTGTGTTCAGTTTTTAGAGACCCCGACATTCATTCTCCATCGTGGGCCAGAGGGTGTCAGGGAGTGGTGTCAGCTTTGTAGCCAGCTCCTCACTTTCTGTGCACACCAGTCGTCCTGGTGGGATCTGGATCTGGGAAGGGCCAGTAATTGGCATTTCCAAGGAACAACTGGAGACTAGGTAACTGAGAGGCAGAGGTCTGAATCCAGTGTTGCTCAACCCTTTCCATTTTGCAGGCCACTAAAGAGAATTTGGATCGAACAGGTTATCAGGTGACAAAACTCCTCTCCTTAAAACTAGATTCATTACTAAGTACTTTACTGCAGAAATACATATAAGGATGGAGTACTGGATACCCTCATTCTATAAGAAAGTTTGTCTCCTTTCTACTTTGGATTATTCAACCTTCATTAACACTTTTTGATTTGAGGCTTGTAAGTTCAAGGCATCAATCTTCCATTTGGATACAGAATACAGCCTTTAACCAAATTTTCTAGGAAATAATACATTTCTTGATAGTGAAATTCCTGGTTTTTGTGTCAGGAAGCACCTGATTTCAGCTTTGCTGATCAGGTGCTGAAAAATCCTGGACCAGTTGCTTAGTGTCTCTGGTCTTTAGTGTCTACACCTCAAAAGAGATGTATAAAGGGAAATTTAAAAATTAAAAAATAAATGAGAATAGAATTTTACCACATAACCATTAAAGGCTGTAAAAGAGATAATATATGCTAATTATCTCCTATACTGTGTGAAGTAATGTACATGAAGTTATGTGCAGTAATCCAGAAACCAAGCATACAAACAAAAAACACACCCTTAAATTTATATTTAGAATTGTCAACTATTTTCCTGTAAATCATTTTGAGAGGTCTTTTCAATTCATTGTTTAAAGAGTTGACTAAATTGCTCTTTTTCTCGTGACTCAAGATCTTTTTTTTTTTTTTTTTTTGGTTTTTTTTTTTTTTTTTGGGTTTTTTTTTTTTTGAGACAGGGTCTCACTTTGTGGTTCAGGCTGGCCCTGAGCTCAGCCTCCAACTCACATCACAGCAATCCTCCTGCCTCTGCCTCCCGAGTGCTGGGATTACAGGCATGAACCACGACGCCTGGCACTGTGGTATGTGGTACTGGTTGCTGCTGGGTTGAGTCTCCACGCCCAGTATGGTATGTGGTTAACTGGGGATTGAATCTGGGTCCTTGTGCTTGCAAGACAGGCGCCGGAACCACTGGGCTAAATCTCTGGCCCCAATGTCTTTTTTTTCTTTATTGAGTTTATTGGTACATTTTAGATACACAACACAATCACATTCAGCATTGGGTTTGTACCTGTACGTGATATATCTTAATTCTCATTTATTCCCATTCCACTGACCTCCCTACATCCCACGCCCTATATACATAAGTTTTGTTTCTATATTTTGTTTTTACCTTTGAATATTTTTTCCCTTCTTTACTTTCCTCTAGACTGCTTTCTCTTTTGTGCTGTGGTATGGGGAGGATCTCAGGCACGCACCCTCTGCCCTCCTAGTGTACCCCCTGCCTCTGTTCACATGTCCATGAGAGCACTTACCACAGTGTGGCAAAGATACCTGCTTATTTACATCCTTGGCCCTGGGCCTCCTTACTTGGGGCAGGGCCAGGTCCTCCCAAATGTCTTCTGTGAACAAGGATGTCCTCAGGCCCCACTTACAGGGCTGGGCATGCAGAACTCAGCAGCTTGCATTCATTCATTCAGACACTTAAAAATATGCCTGTGTCCCCAGCCAAGTGCTATAAGCACTGTTATATATTTTCTTTTTCATGATAGCCAGAGACAAAAACTATGATCCTCCCAGGAACCTTGAGATGGCTTTCAGTGGCTACAGGGCCAAGCAGTGATTAACCCTGTAGGTGAATTTTAAGCTTGTTCTGTCTTCTTTGCCCTGAGATTTCATTTTGATTTCTTCGACAGGGTGAATGTTGGATCTAGGCGGCCCTCTTTCAAAACTCAGATCTACCATTCAGTAGATATTTGGTACTGAGAGAGTCATGTGAAGTCTCTGCTGCTCATTTTCCACATCTGCAAAATGGGTTGATTCTTGGGTTGCAGAATTG
The DNA here is from genome assembly GCA_004026965.1 of Petromus typicus. Classification (NCBI taxonomy): domain Eukaryota; kingdom Metazoa; phylum Chordata; class Mammalia; order Rodentia; family Petromuridae; genus Petromus; species Petromus typicus. Next base: position 26,488 of record PVIR01022847.1, read on the forward strand.
TTATGTGGCAAAAGCTGTTGAGTTATCCCCACAGCTTGTGTTAGGGTAGAGTTGTGATATTCCTTACTTGGATATTCCCATGAAGGCTGGGAACACGATGGACTCCACAAAGCCAGAGAAATAAAGGGCAGAGCTCCCAGATTATTAACAATCAGGTATTTTACTTTGTAGAACACAGAAATAGGATACCAAACTGTGCCATGTGGCTGCGACTTATAATTCCTTTCCTGCCAGCCAGTCCTCCCTCATCTTCCAGCCTGGCTGCAGGAGTCAGTTTCCTGTCTAGAGGTTCAGCGCCAACATTAGATTTTATTATTAGGACATAAACATGTAGCTCAAAATCAATGGATGATATTTTAAAAAGAAGTAATAGTTCTTATGTCTACGATAACACAAAATTTAAAAATAATACTTTCCTAGAATTCTTATACATAAAAGCAAATTATGTAAATGCTGGCAGTCAAAACACAATCAATTGAAAAAGAATCTTCTTATCTTTACAGAAAATAAAAGGCAAAAATTCCTGTAAAACATTTTAAAGTTTGTTATCTCAGGATATTTTCTGTTCATTTATTCATTTAACAAATATATATTGAATCAAAATCAGTGGATGAATTTATCCAAACATTTATTGGAATGTTTGTGGGTAAGGTTTTTCTTTCTACCTTTACATGTATTATGTATGTTAAGGGTGAAAACTAACAGATGACAAAGAGGAAAGATAGTGCTTAAATTGGGTGTTTGATGCTACTGGGGTCAGTAATGAGGGGAAAAAAAAATGTGATGGTTTAAAAAAAGAGAAACAAAAGTCTGGGGATTTAGCTCAGTGGTTCCAGCATCTGCCTTGCAAGCACAAGGTCTTGAGTTTGATCCCTTGAGTTTGATCCTTGTAACCACATACCACAGTGCTGGGTGTGGTGGCTCATACCTGTAGTTCCAGCACTCAGGAGGCAGAGGCAAGAGGACTGCCATAAGTTTGAGGCTTGCCTGGGCTAAATAGTAAGTTCAGGTCTACCCTGAACTACAAAGCAAGACTTTGTCTCAAATAACTAAAATAAAACAAAACAAAAAGAATAGGATTTGGTACAAATTTGGAAATAATCTGTGTATTTTCCTGAGTGGGAGGATACACTGATTCATGTGGGAGACTGCAATATTGATTATGTCCAAAT
>PVIR01022848.1:0-27737 GCA_004026965.1 Petromus typicus
TTCTATCAATAAATGTACAAATGATGAATATTTTTCTTTTATGAAGTTTTAACCTTTGTTCAGGGTGGTCTTGTGGCTTTAATTTTTTAAGGAGGTTAACTGTGTACATTTTATGCAGAATTGCTTTGCAAATATGTTCTTAACTGCATTCTACCTTCTGCAGTCTTCATGAGTCACTGTAACATACTATTTTCATATTATATGAAAATACTCTCATAATAATCACCACAAGAATAAAGCAGTTTACAGGCAGAATGGTTCCCATTCTGATGCTCTGGAAAATACTTTATTTTGCACAAGCCTATTCTAAGATCCTTTACACATTTGCAGCTTCCAAGTACTGTGCTTGTTCTATGTGGGTACTTTATAAATAATTTGTTTTGTTGTGTCATGTAGAATACTGTTTGGTCATTATAATGTAATCGGTATTTGTATACCTTCTTTTCCTGTTAAAAATCTTTAAATAAAATATAAAAAATAAAAAATGCACATTCTTGTTTAGAACAATATTTATGTGTTATGATATGTGTCTAGAGACTAATTAGGCTTTGACATGTGTCAAAGCCTCATGCAGCTATCAGTGAAGATTTTTCAGAGGAGGCCAGGTCTAGAGTGCAGATTCTAGAATTGATTCATGGTGCAATGCTAGCACCAGGGCACTAGGATTAAGGGTGTGAGTGCTGCCAGTCTTAAAGGTCCTAGATAAGATATAAGGGATACAAAGAGCTGTGGTCCTCCTTTGCTTGTTTTGGTACCATCGGGCTGCCATGAGCTGTTTCTCCTCCTTGATGCCATCTTGCCTTAGAGCCAGCCGATTGTGGACAGAAATGTCTACAAACTGTGAGCTAAGTGAATCTTTTCTCCCTTAACTTGTGGGTGTTGGGTATTTTTTCAGCTACAAGAAAAGTATATAAAACATTGAGTAATAAAATACACTCAAAACATTATCAGAAATTATTTAAAAATTATTCAGAAATTTTAAAACAATCTATTAAGGTTTAGCAGCAATAATGGAAGAATAAGGTATCTCAATTTCTCTTATAGGAGAAACTCAAAGAATAATTAAATTGCAAAGTAGAAGATAGATATTGGGGAGCAGGGAGATAGATATCTTTCAAAGGCAAAACCATTGAGGGGAAGAGCAAAGGAGCAGCATGGGTGATGTAAAAAGGAATTAAGATGTTTCACGTACCTGACTCAGCTCCACAGAAACAATGTAAACATCATGCTCTGAGATCATTTTAATGAGATGATCTGAGAATCAATTAAATGACAACTCATGAGTTGGAAAACTTATAAGGTAAAAGGGTGATCAGAATATAAGGTGAACGTTTAAATTAATTTATTACAATAAAAGGCTCATTGCTGTTAATCTTCCTCAAAATATATTTCTTAGCTTTGAACATATTTATTCCATTATTCTGGCTCCTGTCTGCAGCAGACCTTAAAGTCCTCTCTCTCGAGCATCTGTGAGAGGTGTGATAAAAGCACAGTAATTGCTACTGTCTGTCATCAGCCAAAGGGAAGGCAGGTTGGAGGAACAGTGTGTCCCTGCGCCCACCTCACTTATTGGGTCTGAGGCTTCTGGTTTTTCCAAAAAGTCAAAGTGATCATGAAAAATAACACTTTCATTCAATTCAGAATGCCAACACAGCTGTGACAGCACAACTGAAGACGCTTATCTGAGGACAGTGTGAGGGTATTTGAAGTGAAGAGGGATATTTGAGGGAAATATATGTGTCTTTCATTGTGATACATTTTAAAATATTGACACATTCATGTGATCATATCACATGTATATGGAACAGTGCTAAAAATATAGATTATTATAAAATAGTTATTCCAATTACTATTAAACATAGATGGAGTGATTGGGAAATTTACCAAAAAATGACCACTTACCAGTTTTGAAACTGAAATTTTAAAAATCTAAAATATTCAAATGTTTAAATTAATAGTTTAACTTCTAAATGTCCAAAAACACATCACATAATCTTAGAGGTAAGTTCTAACAAAATATAAATTATTCCAAATCAGAATGTGTATCTATTTCACATTTCACTTACTTGAAGCCAGTATATATGTAAGAAATGTAAGAGTTCAAGATATAGGAAAATTATTAGTCCAGCTCCCAGATTTGGATACTATTATTTTATAATATTTATTTTTAAAATAAGAAAAATTACTTTTTATAAGAATCAACATATTAAACAACTGAGATCACATCAGAATGTTTTTAAAATCTATGAGTGATCAGTACCATAGCGATTCTATTAGACAGAAAATCGGTCAACAGCATCAGGGATGCACATCCTCATGAACAGTGGATCTCTTCAGTGTTCTGTGTTTTGTCTGTGTTGATTGGAGTGTAGTGGCATCTTATGTTTGTAGCTATGTAAATTTTATTATCATTTTGGCAGTATCCACAGAATAATTTTCTGACATTTTTATTGAGTTTCTTTGAATCTATAGATCAAGTTGAGAAGAACTACCATGGTGATAATAATGGAGCTTCGTGCCCATGAACATGAACTAAATTTCCATTTCTTCAGTTATTAGCTGATCTACTTTATTAAATTTATATAGTTTTTCTTGTATAGATTTTGTACATATTCCATTTAATTTATACCCCAGCCTTTAACCAGGTGGTGTTAGTATAAGTAGTATTGCATTTTAAATTTCAAATTCCCCTTGTTTGTCAGTGGAATAGGAGAATAATTGCCTTTATTAACTTTGTATCTAACAAACTTTCCATAACTGTTTATTAGTATCATGACTTTTGGTTCAATTTTTAGATTTTTTTCCACATGATCTTGTCACATGTGAAAAAAGACTTTTATTACTTGTTATGAATCTACTTACCATTTATTTTCTTTTCATGTCTTGTGGCAGTTATATAGGACAGCTAATATAATGGTGAAAACCACAATTGATAGGAAACACACCTGCCTTGTTCTTGCTCTTAGTAGAAAGGATTCCAGTTTCTCACCATTGATTATGATGTTAATGATTTTTTTGAGATGTACATATTAAATTGAATAAATTGCTAACGTGATAATTTATTCAGGATTTAAAAAAATCATGCTAAACTTTCTTTACCTACTGATAAATTAAGAGATTATTTTCTTTTAAAACTCACTGATGTGATAGATTACATGAATTGATGCTTGAATATTAAACTAACTTTGCATTTCTGAGATAAAGGCCATCTGATCATGATTTCCGATTCTTTTTATACATTGCTGGATTCAATTTGCTAATATCTTGCTATAGATCTTTGCCTTTATTTTTCAGAGGAAGTACTCTATGTTTTTCTTGTATTTTTTTTGGTCTAGTTAGGCATTAGGGTGACTCTGTTGTCATACAGTAAGCTAACATTTGTTTCCTTGCTTCCACCAGAAGAAATAGACTAAGAAAATTGTTATATTTTCTTCCTGAAATTGTTTAATAGAACTCACCAATGTTCTGGGCTTGGGTATTCAGTTTTGAAAGTTATTAAGTATTAGTTCCATTTATTTGTTCCATGTAACCTTACTCATATTGACTATTTCTAATTGTTCGAACTTGAGTACATTGTATTTTTTAAAGAATTAGTACGTTTTGCCTATTTCTATATTTAACATTATTATTCCTTTGTTATCTTTCTTACTGAACATTAGAACTCATTTAATAAAGTTGCATACCCTCTTTCATTTTTAAGACCACAAGTTGGTGTTATTTTTCTTTATTTACCCTCTTTACCTAGAGACATGTCAAATTTAGTAATTTTTAAAATAGATTTTATTTTATTGATCTTTTTCTATTTCCTGTTTTTATGACATGTGCTCTTTCTTGTTTCTTAATCTCTTGCTTACCTTAAATCTAAGTTTTCCTTTTTTTCTAATTTGAAAGAAGAAAATTTGGATGATTGATTGAAGACACAACTCTAGTGTGGGTTTCTGTAGTTTTGCTTGAGTATTTGTTTCTCTCAGCACTTCAGATAATTCCTCTTCTGGCTTCTGGCTTTCATAGTTTCTGAGGAATTCAGATGTAACTGTTCCTTTGACTCTTTATCAAAAGATGTGTTTTTTTGTAATTTCTTCTTAAATTTCTCTTTTTTTGACTTTCTGTAGTTTAATGATCTGCTTAAATATAGGTTTGCATTTGCTTTGCTTTGTTGTGATACTGAGGATCAAACCCAGAAGGGTTCACACACTGGACTCACTGTTGGCCCTCTTTACTCTTTCTTATGTGTTCTCACTAAATTGCCTTGGCAGGTCTCAAACTTCTGACCCTTCTGTTTCCCCTTGCTGAGCAGCTGGGGTTTCACCTATTTCAGAGGGTGTTGGACAGTAATTCCGTCCTCATTCTTTCCAATGCTTGTTCTGTGTGTACTAGGAATTGTGCACTTGCCCCGCAGCTCTTACTCTGCAGGGTTTGCTCTTCTGTGTGTGTGAGTGGGGCTGGTTCCTCACTTCATACAGTCAGAGGTTTCTGTTGATGTGTACCTAAGGTCCTAGATTCTCTCCTCGGAAATATTTACTCCATGAGTACACCTCTCAACAATAGTCTTCACTTCTGTCTCACTGCTTTTGATCTCTAACGTTATTTTTGGTTCCTTCTTAGGACTTTCACGTCTCTGGGCAGATCACCTATCTCACCATCCCACCTATTTAACCTCGGAGCCTCTAGCATTTTAATAAGAACTGTTTCAAATCCTTGGTCAGACAATTTCATCTACCCCAACATGTCAGGATCAGATACCTGATCTGTTTATTCAGACTTTGATTTTTGCCTTTTAGTGTGCCTTGTCATTTTTTCTTCATAGTCACCTATCTAGTACTAGATTTAAAAAAGGCCTTATGAAGGAGTGGTGTGCAGCATATCCTATGATTCTTTGAGTAGGTCTAATTCTTTTAAAGAGTCCCTGTTCTTGATCTGTGACTTTCATAAGTGTATTTCCATATTTTCTTACACCTCTTCCCTCATGCTACACAAAAATCTACAGTGAGGGGGAGTGAGATATTTCCCTTCCCTGTGCTTAGTTATACTTCTCTTGGTTAGTTACGTTAGGATGAATGTCTTCAGGTTACATTCTGATCAGTTTCTTCTGAGAGCAGATATTGTCAGGAACATGGAACCATCACCTGTTTCAGAATGATTCTTTTTCCATTCTTCCCGGTGAAGCATGTCAAGTGTGCTGAGAGCTTATCAAGTTCCTGGAGGTAGAGTTAACCATACTGATGTAGAGTCCCATACGACTGGGTCTACCAGGAGATTTAGTTAACATATTTATCCCTAAATAGTCTGTAACATTTCATGAGGTATAAGTTAGATTTTCCCTCTCTAATGGTCACTCCTGGATTCAGCTTCAAGATGTCTCTCTGCCTTTCTGATTCTCTTCAGTTGTGGAAGCAGCAATTTTCCTTATAACTTCACATTTTTAAGAGTCTAGACTTGTTTTTACTTTCATTGTTTTTATTTCATTAGGGTGGACTATTCCTTCCTCTTTTATATGAGATCTGACCAAATGTCACCTGCTATGCATAACCAACCATATCATTAAAATAAATAATTGTCTTTTCTGAATCATCAACAACAAACATATACTCCTTAAAATATATGGAAAAACAAACACTTAATACACTTTCCATGTTCTTACATATAAAACAAAGTTCTGGCTCTTCTTACAAGTAAAAACCACCATCAGTTACCTGTAGGGTAACTGTAAATTAAATATTTTCTACTTAAAGCCATAGCTCCAAAATTTTCAATTTATTCAGTTTATAATTCAATCAAACACATTTGTGAAGCACACTTGTAGATAAAATTTAAAAGATCTGTTTATTATAAAGACTCCAGTCTTTTCAGAAAACAAATATGGAGAAAAATAATTACATGGTAATAGATTTATTGCATTTGATATGTACACAAAGTAGAAATGGAATTAAAATCTATCTATCCATTACAACTGAACACAAGTGAAATACTCAAAAAGTGTATAGTTGTCCACGGTGGACCCCAACTGATCTTCAGCATTGAGAATATCTAATAAAGATTATGTGACTTTTACTATAAAGGGTAGAACTGGGAGGATATCTACTAACAAGTATTCAAAATATCTGTTTTACTATACTTTTTATTAAAGTAGTTATAATAGCAAAAGATGAAACTTTGTAGCAATTAATAAACTAGTTATATATTTCTGACATTGATATGACATATTTTATATTTGTAGCTACACTTGTTACAGTTGAATGTGGGTAGCACATAGGGGAAAGTAAAGAAGGGATAGAGAAAACTTGATTGTAAATTAAAAAAAAAAAAACAAGGCTTATGTATATAGGGGTGAGGGGTTGTAGGGAAGGCAGGGGAAAAGGGGAAAAATGAGAATCCAGATGTGTCATGTAAAAGTAAAAATTGTCAATGTTAAATGTAATCATATTGTAAGTGTAAAATATATGAATAAAATCACTGAAAGATAAAATACTATTATAGGTAAAATGTTAAATATTAGTAGTACATTTTAGGAATTGAATAATAAACTTATTTTATTTTTTTGCAATAAACTTTTTAAAAATTGTTCTAATATACTGACTATATTGTAAAAATGACACTGCCTTGGTTTTCATATGTATCTGAAGAGCATCCTATATTTAGTTACCGCTTATGTAGTGATTATTCGTGATATGAGAATGCTCGAGTGTGATGATACTATTTTGTCAATGCCCTATTTCCTTGTTTAATAATAGAACTTCTTGGTAAATTTTTTTCTTTACTTTTTCCTCTCTCCCAAAATCTTAGCCTGAAACTATGATGATTCCTAAGGGAGAAAGTCTAAAAGAAGGCCCATTATCACCATTATTTCAAAGTACATTTTAAGAAGTGTTACCTGGTCCCACTAAGTATGAGCTACAAATGACTCAGAATACTAGGGAGAGACGGAAGCAAAAATTTCATGGTTGGCACAGGATATGATTGCATAATATAAAATATTCAAGTGAGATATGATTAGAAACAGTAAGGAAATATAGTAAAATACAAAATGTATTAAAATCCAAACTCTCTCCTATTGAAAAGTCATTAATTGATTAATATAGTGGAATGCAGATCTGGTTTAAACTTGCAATGTAAGAAATGAAAATAGTATGAATATAATTAATAATAATGCATATAGCACACAAGGTGATTCCTTCTAAAATGTTGAGATGAAAATGATTTATATAAGCAGAAAGACAAATCGTGTTCTAGGATAAGTAAATTCAACATTGTAAAATTTAAATAGTAATTAAATTATCCAATTTTTTTGAAATTTGAAGCATGTTCTCAAAATGTTTTTTAGAAAAATCTGGAAAATAACCATTGAAACAATAAAAAAAGAAAGGAGTAGAAATTACTTTTATATAGAAAATAAACCTTGGAATATATAACATCTGAAATATTTTCATTGCAATGAGTTTAGAAACAGACCCAGATATTTGTAGATTATAATAACATTCCATATAACAGAAAAACGAGTACTTCAGTTAATAATATGATAATACTTCAGTAATTTTGAATAGAAACTAAGATCAATTACAGATAACTTAACCCTTAAGCCTTAAATGAAACATAATCACTTCAGAAAAGATCAGTTTTTAAAATATAATTTCAGATTTAGGGAAGCTTAATCATGAAAAAGTCTAAGAGCCAGAAGGAAATCATGATGCAGCCTGTTACATACAAATTTTAAAATCCACATGGCATGAATGAGAAAGCCAAAAGTAGTACAATATATATTCATTTTGAAAATTGTGGCACATTATAAATAGAAGCTTAATTTTTTTTAATACAAAGGGTTCTTAACAAATCAAGTAAAGGTCAACAAAGTGAACATATGGGACATACTATCTTCTTGAAAATTTAAGAATTTTTTCTTTGTTTTGTACTTTTGACAATGAATACATGAATACAACATCACGTGGTGAAAATCCTTTCTGCTCATGTCCATTTTTTTTTTTTTTTAAGGTTTTTTGAGACAGGGTCTCACTTTGTGGTTGAGGCTGGCCCTGAGCTCAGCCTCAAACTCACAGCACAGCAATCCTCCTGCCTCTGCCTCCCGAGTGCTGGGATTACAGGCGTGAGCCACCACGCCCGGCACTGTGGTATGCGGTACTGGTTGCTGCTGGGTGTGAGTCTCCACGCCCAGTATAGGTATGTGGTTACCGGAGATCAAACCCGGGTCCTTGTGCTTGCAAGACAGGCGCCGGAACCACTGAGCTATATCCCCGGCCCTCATGTCCATTTTTATCCTATTAAATTCTGTACAGAAATGTTTATATCTTTTCCAAGATTGGAGAACTTTTCTGCTATTATTTTATTTAGTAGTTTTCCATCCTTTTAACATTTTTCTCCTCACCTTTTAGTTTTACAAAAATGTGATGTTTATTTATTTAATGTTGTTCCATGGTCTCAAGTATTCTCTTCATCTTTCAATACTCTCTTCCTCCTTTTTTGAGTCTAAATATGATATTTCAAAAAACTTGTTTGTAGATATCATTCCTTCCACTTGATCACTTGTGTTGAGACTTTCACATATATTTTTACCTGCATTACTGAATTCTTCATTTCTGTATGTTTTTTCTGTCACCTCTCTTTGCTAAATTTCTCATTTTTATCCTTTATTGTCTTCCTAATTTCACTTAACCAATTACTGTTATTAACTATTATTATAATAATTTATTATTCTCTTGGCTCTAATTAAGATTATGCAATTATTCTTTTCAGTTCTTTATGATGCATTTCACTAATTTCAACTTCATTTAGAGTTATGTTCTTTTGAAGCAAACTTATTACCAAGAATTTTCATTTTAATTCTTTTGGGAAGATTCTAAGAAAGAGTGGCTGGGTTAAATGGACTTTCTAGTTTTATTTTAATTTTTTTCTTTTATTTGTACTAGGGAACAACACCTTTGTGCTTGCCAGGCAGGCGCTGTGCTGCAGAGCTAAATTCCCAGTGCTAGTTTTAGCTAGTTTCCACAGCGGCTGCAACTGATCTACTCTCCTATGAATGGTGGGAAAAGGTTTCTTTTCCCCCATATCTTCTCCAGAATTTGTAATTGGTTGATTTCATACTTTGTTTTTTTGTTTGTTTGTTTGTTTGTTTTGGTACAAGACTTTGCCCTTGCCAGACTGATACAATATTACTGAGCTACATCCCTAGCTTCTATTGGTTGACTTCTTGATGACGGCCTTCTTTGCAGAGTGAGACGGAATACCAGAGTTGTTTTAATTTGCATCACTTGAATGACCAGTAATGTAGAACATTTTTTTTCACATATTTGCCATTTGTGATCTTATGTTTTAGGTTATCCATATTCCTAGTGAATTACAGTGTTAAAAGTATAAAGACAACTTCAGAGGATTGCTGGAAATTGTACATTTTGTTTTTATAATAATTTAGATAACCATATAAGAATATGTATCAACAGAATTTTATATACAAAAGAATTATGACATGTATTATACAGAAGAAGGATTATGTTATGTAATTCCTTTTCACTTTCTCAATTGTGGTTTTGAAAGTGAATGAAGCAGAATTAAAAGACTTACATCACAGTGACATATGTGCACCCATACTTATGGCAGCTCAGTTTGTGATAGTTAAATCTTGGAAACAACCAAGATGTCCCCAGAAGCTGGAGACTGGATAAAGATGTGGTTCTTTTATAGAATGGAGTATTATTCTGTCATTAAAAATGATAAGATTAAGTCACTCATACTCAAATAGGTGTACCTTCAGGACATCTTCATAAATGAAATAAATAGGTCACAGATGTGTGACTCTCATATCTTTTCTCTGGTATGAGAAAATGAAAATGTAAATGAGTTATAGTGTATATAGTAGATAGTATGGAAGATATTTAAAAGGAAATAGGGTGTAGGGGTAAATAATGAGAGGAAAAAGAATGTGATAGTCATAAAAAAGGAAACAAAACATGTATATGGGGATGAAGGGTTGTAGGGTGGGTAAGGGAAATGAGAAAAATGAGAATCAAGTCATGTCATGTACTGGTACAAGCTCTCAATGTTGAATGCAATCATGATGTGCATATATAATGTACCAATAAAGATTTGAATTTAAAAAAAGAAAGGAATGAAACAGAGATGCTCAAAATGATCTTTGATATAAAACAAGTAAACTTTTATCTTCTACATCTCATCTTTGGGAGAGTTAAGAGAACATTCATTCAAATTGTTTCACATGTTCTAGATGACACTGGGATGGTGCACACATAGCACACACACACACACACACACACACACACACACACACACACACCCCAAAGGCAATGTGAAAATTATGTATATATGTATACACACCTACACAAATTATACATGTACATATACAAGGCATAGATTCTATTCTACATGCATTGGAACGTAAGGACAGAATAATCATTCTTCAAGTAGCATTACAGGGTGGTGATAGTTTTCAGACTTAAAAGAAGTGCATTGGTTTTGAACAGTAGAATGAGACCATGTAAAGGGAATAATTATATGAGAAATTCTCTCAGGCCAATGGGTGCATTTGTTATTAACTATATATTAAGCAGCCATGTTGCTTTTAGCTGGCTCAAACATTTCTGAAACGCATGGTGAACTCTATGGTTTATTGGGCTGTTGACTAAAGCTAAGACGTATTCGTCATAAGTGGCACCTGACTGCACTGCGTCAGCTCTAATGCATGCTTTAAATCGATTCCTCTGCCTTCCCAAAGGCACTAAGTCGTGCTCGATGGTGAGGGCTGGCTGGGCTTCACATAGTGACTACAGATGCTGTCTGGGGAATTTGGAGTCATGAGAGTCTATTTAGAAAGTTTGAAGGTTATAGACATTAGACAATTTTGGGGGACATGTGTGCCAGGCAATTAGCAGACTCTGCCAATGCATTTTGACATGCCATCACAATTAAAATTTGAAAGAAATTTCACCTGTATTTAGCAGGAAACAAATTTCTAATTTATATTTGCCAGAGTGTTCTTTCCAAATCCCTCAAAGTTGACAAAGGTGATTTTCTGAAACTTGTTTTACTGTTCAAATCTAATTTATTTTCTGCCACCTGTTATTTTCTCCTTGGATCTTTTTGAAGTCATTTTTGAACCATTTGATACTAATATATAATAAAAACTTCATGTTGTATGGTATAATTTACTCTGTTTTCAACAGTTCAACAAATACACAATGAGAGTCCATTGTGTGCCAATAGCTATGATATTTATTTTTCCAATGAAGATGCTTATGCCGGTTATAAACTCTCCATCTGTTTATTTAGGAATCCATCCCTTTGTTACTATCACTTTTGACAGTGTTCCTTTTAGATGACAGGTTTCAGGAAAACAAAAAATATGCCCTTGGGTTTTTATTGCTCTTTTAGTGATATTTGGGGGTAACGGAATAAATATACACTTGATGTATTTTATAGAATGAAGTATAAATAAAATGTAGTAGTAATAAAATGAAATATAATATTACATTTAAAGAGTCTTTTGTGACAAACTGATGCATTAATATAGCCTTTTAAAATAGAAAATTCCAGATTTCTGAATATAGTGAGCAGATCTGTAAATATTTTTAAATTGTCTAAAGCATTGTTTTTTAGCAGGACTATGATAATGCTTGCAGAATCTGTTTCTTATTCTGGAATTATTTGTTTTTCTCTAGTTTGCTGAACAACAATCAAATTAGGAAGATTTCCAGGACTGCTTTTGAAGGACTTGAAAACTTGCTTTATCTGTAAGTTGTAAGGTAAACCAAGGGATCTATATGGTGTTGATGACTTAATTTTGTTTTTCACTTGTTTTAAGCAAAGTTAATTCTAGTTTTTTTGAGGAGCATTCAAACTTTCCACAGAATTCACATATAAACAGTTGTAAGAATAGCAAATTTTTACTTTTGATGGATTGTGCATCTAATATTTGAATCTTTATGTATATTTTTCTCCTCCTACCACTCACACTGAACTGGCAAAAAATAAAGCTAAAAAGAGTTAATGCAGTATTTTACATTCAAATCCAAACAGTCAATAATTGTAAATAATTCTGTAAATTTTTTTTGTCAACTGTCCAGACATATAAAACCTTCCAAAACCAATTACAGTAAGGAACTTCATTGACTTTGGGTGTAAACCCAGTTTGGGAAAAAAAACAGCTTGCAAATATGAAAACTGACAATTTCATGGTTTTGGTGTATTTCTCATGAATGGAATGAAAACATATTTTAAATGACTGCTTGTTTTGACTGAGGAACCGGTGTGTTTGATTACACTGAATGTTGGATGGTTGGTACTGGGTAGGATATGAGGGATGTGGTGGAAAGCAATTTCAAGGCAGTTAGATTCAGGTAGGAGCAAGTGCCATAGCCATCTTGTCTTGGTAAAGAACATTAGGGAATGTTGAGCTTATAGTTTTGGGGGCAGCCTTTGCCTAGTGTCCTTGACTCCCTCTCCAGCAATCACAAAAAATATTAAGGACACAACTGATATATCAGTCTATAGATTCACTGAACACTCTTTAAAATTGCAGTTTGTCCCGGCTGGGGATTTAGCTCAGTGGTTCCAGCCCCTGTCTTGCAAGTGCAAGGACCCTGGTTCGATCCTCCGTCACCACATACAATACTGGGCATGGAGACTCACACCCAGCAACAATCAGTACCACATACCACAGTGCCGGGCGTGGTGGCTCACGCCTGTAATCCCAGCAATCGGAAGGCAGAGGCAGGAAGATTGCTGTGATGTGAGTCTGAGGCTAAGCTCAGGGTCAGCCGGAACTACAAAGTGACAGTTTGTCCAAAAAGAAGACACATTCTCAACGCTGATCTAATTTATGTATCTAAGCACTGGTGTTCCTATTGTATTCCCAGAACCCTGCATCCCCTTGTGCTTTCCTGTAAGGTCGAAGCCTAACACACACGGTGCCTACAACTCTCCATCATGCGTCCTCGTGCCTTGGATCTGTCCTGGAATCGAAGAGTCTATTCTTTCTCCTTGCTGTTCGAGTCATCCATAAGGATCTAACATGTCTTGCAGGTGCAGCCCACTTGTGGTTTCCATGTGGTGCATGTGATTAAGCACCTCCCACCTTCTAGGCCAGTGTTGTGAAGAGTTTGCTCCTTGTGTATGAGGAGCTCGACCTTCTCCCTGCTATCTCTCGGTCGTCCCCTATGGTTCTCTACTTACCAGCATCTCTAACTCCTTTACAGTGGAACATGAAAGTTAATAAACAACAACAAAAAAAACCTTGTATGACTTTGTGCATAGTGGCACAGAAAGAAAATAATTCCTAGTGCTAATATTCATGAGGATGTCAAGTAAAATATTATTTGTAGCATATTAATTTTGAAGGTTCAATGTTGTTGAAGCTTGGGTCAACTACAAGCAAAATTGTACTCTATTATTGTGGCTGATAGCAGGAATGATATTTCACAAAACTTCCCTTCAATCCTTTTGACTGTTAAAACACTGTTTGTTAAGTGAAAGATAAAAGTGATGCTTCTGAGGAGAAGGATCATTGGTGTTACCTTAGGCAACAGGTGGTGACCTCACCCCTGCGGCCCCCGCAGTGCTTCTTCCCACGTTCCCAGTGACCTTGCTAAGGGAGCCCAGCCTGTCTACCCTGGAAAATTAGGAGACACACAGGATCACGGGCTGGATGGCGGTTCAGTCCTAAGATACCTATGCATCCTTCTTTGCCTCTCCTTTGCACTTCGTCTTTGATCCATTGTTCTTTTATTTCTTCAGATGTATTTGGTGCTTGCCTTCTACCTTGCCAGCCCCCGTGCATATCACTAGTTGTTTTATCTTGTTTATTTTTCCTACATCTCTTGAATCTTAGCTTTCAAACCATTTCCTATAGAAACCACTTAAAGTCAGTTAACATATTTTCATCTATTCTGGTGTATTGTTTATTTCACTTTTTATGTATATCATGAATCATATCATACGTGTATCACTTTTCTCACAGTTGATCACCTTAACTTTGGATTTCTGTACTGGATTCCGTAAAGAAAGGGAGACATGCCTTTGTTTACTTCACTTTTCTGCATCTAGAACTAACATCTGGAACACAGTAACTGCTCACAACGTATTTGTGGGATAAATATATGAACATAAAATATTCAATAAATTCTTGGAATTTGATTAGTAATCTTATCTGTGCTGAGTTAATTTTATTTTTGATGATAGGGAATGGAAACTAGGGCCTCCACACTGAACTGTATCACCAACCCTTTAACTCTTTTTATTCTGAGACAGAGTCTCGCTAAGTCATGAAGCTGCCCAGACTGGGATCCAGTGTGCAATCTTCCTACCTCAAATTTAAGAGGCATAGACTCCCGGGGGTACACTCCCATGTCCAGCGTGGGTTCATTCTTTTCAAGAGAGAAAAATAATTCCCTATTGTATGTCTGTATTCATCGGCAACACATGCACTTATCAACTGTTTATAGTGTTCCTCTTCCCAAAGATTTTAAACCTTTATGATACATAAAGTAGTTAAAAAGCTTTCATATCCAGATGGTTAATTTTCATTAGACTAAATATTCCACAGCATTTCACTTTTACGTTTTCAAGCACAATGAAGAACATATCTTTTTTTCTTGAAGACAAAAGCACTTTTAAACTAATGTGAGATTCTAACATGTTTTGGCTCAAAAATATCACTAATCTCCTTGGGCATAAACAAATAGAAATGTCTTAGAACAAATTCTACTTTCTGATTTTCAAGGAAAAAGTGCAATTGTTTGAGAATATCGTTGGAAGCTGTGGTTCATTTAAGGTTAGCTGAATCTCAGACTGAAGACCCAGTGAAAAACTGAGAGAAAAACATTCTTTTTCTTTGGTTTAGCAGACTAGCAACTGTGAAAAATAGCATTCTTGGTATTTATTCCTTTTTGATACATGTTAGGACTACATTATGTTCACATTCATCATGGAGAATTTGTACCTGTATATAATACATCTTGGTTCTTATTTTTCCTGTTACCCTGCCCTCTCTACATCCCTCAGCCCCTATAGACATAAGCTTTGTTTCCCCTTTTTTGTTTTCACCATCAGATTTTACTTTTTATTTCTTTCTCTTTTTTTTTTTTTAAAGGTTTTTTGAGACAGGGTCTTGCTTTTGTGGTTCAGGCTGGCCCTGAGCTCAGCCTCCAACTCACATCACAGCAATCCTCCTGCCTCTGCCTCCCGAGTGCTGGGATTACAGGCATGAGCCACCATGCCCGGCACTGTGGTATGTGGCACTGGTTGCTGCTGGGTGTGAGTCTCCACGCCCAGTATTGTTATGTGGTTACTGGGGATGAACCCAGGTCCTTGTGCTTGCAAGACAGGCGCCGGAACCACTGAGCTAAATCCCCGGCCCCAGATTTTACTTTTTCTTCTTCACTTTCCCTTGAAACCCTTCCCCTTTGAACATTTCTTCTTCATTCACAATACCTGTGGGACATTTTGGACCTCACTGACATTTCACTTTCTCGCACTAGAGAAATGATATGATAGTTACACATCTGTGTCTAATTTATTTCACTTATGAGTTTGGCCTCAAGGTGAGTCCATTTATTTTTATTTATGCTGTTGTAGTAAATAATATAGTTTAAATTTTTAGTCCTCAACAATGCACTAAGTTTGATTTCCATTAGAACATAATACATCTCCTGGATATAGATTTCTCTTTTAAAAGTTTTTGGTATATATTACGTATATATTATTAGCACATTCATCATTGAGAATTTGTACCTGTGCATGATATATCTTTTTTTTTTTTTTAAGATTTTTTTGAGACAGGGCCTTGCTTTGTCATTCAGGCTGGCCCTGAGCTCAGCCTCCAACTCACTTCACAGCAATCCTCCTGCCTCTGCCTCCCAAGTGCTGAGATTACAGGCATGAGCCACCACGCCCGGCACTGTGGTATGTGGTACTGGTTGCTGCTGGGCGTGAGTCTCCATGCCCAGTATTGTATGTGGTTACTGGGGATCGAACCCGGGTCCTTGTGCTTGCGAGACAGGCGCCGGAACCACCGAGCTATATCCCCAGCCCTGCATGATATATCTTGATTCTCATTTTTTTTCCCATTCCCCTATTTTCCCTTCAACTCCCAACCCTACATACATAAGCTTTAATTTCATTTTTTGGTTTTGTTTTTACCATCAGTTATTTTCTTTTCCTCCTTTGCTTTCCCCTGCAGGTGCATTCATTTAGCTTATAAATGTCTCAAGTTAATTTTTGGTATTTAGTCCTCTGAAATAAATTTGAGTGAATCTAACAATGATCCCCATTTTTTTAAAATTCAAGATCATTTTGGTATCCCATTGTGAAGATCTTATTATGATTAGTGATTATTAAACAAAATTTTCAAAATACTATTTATGAGATTAAAAACTGTGGCATATCTTGAATGCTTGGAATAAATTAGGCATTGTTTGCTAATGTTAAAGAGGAAATTTAAATGGCTCTGAAATCTGTGATTCCATTTCTGGCAGCATCTCCTATTTCCTAGATTTGAATTATTCTCTGAGTTCCAGCTTTGCCTGACATCCGGCCCAGTGCTAGGCACTCTGTCCTTGTGACTCTCAAGGACACTCCCCTGTTACATCACTGCCTCACTGTGCCCCTCGCAGCCATGTCCTCAGCAATGACCTTTCCTATCTTTCCTGTCTCTGAATTTATTTGGAATCTACCTCATTTCTTCTGCAATGTATAGATAAAAGGATCTTCAATTTTTTATGGATAAAAGAATCTTCATTTTTTTATGATGTATAGGGTAAATTCTATGAAAGAATCTAAGCTTTCATAATGGAATCTTGAAGAACACAACTCTTGCCATTTCTGGGTACACAACTACCTTAGATTAAATGACAGTTTGACAGAGTGAATGAAACTCTCATGCAGTTTCTTATTCACTTGCTTCAGTTTTTGCCATGTAAAAACTACTGAAAAATTTAATGTCTTAGAAGAGTATAGTAGTATTTTTAATAAGTGGTTCATGCAGTTCAGTTGTATAGCAGGTCAGATCTTCTTGTTTAGAATGGTTTCTCTCACACATATGGTAATTTCACGGTGTTGAGAAGTCTTTATCTTTCATGTGTCCATCTCTGCTTCTTCACAAAGTGGTCTGGTCCTTAGCCTATTCCTGGTTGAGTGCTTTTCAAGCTTTCCTGTGTCATGTTTTCTACTGTCCTGGTTGACTAATCCAACTAGATGTTCAAAAGGTGATTCAAAATTTGGAAGAACATTTAGGTAAGCCAAGTGGCAAAATCATCTCACAAAATGATGTGAATCAAGGTTAGGGAAATCTGTGGCCACTTCTGCAGTTCACCACATTCGTGTAAAGGCAGGGAGTTTCCAAGAACAGCTTTCCTCTTCCAGCCTTTTCACTATGCCTAGGGAGGTCTCAGAGCCAGCCAACTATGGATTCAAAATATGAGTCAAAATAAACGTGTCCTCTAAGTTGCTGGTGTTGGGAATTTGTCTCACTGACTTGAAGAGTGACTCTAACACAAGGGCAGAGGGCACGTAGACCTGATGGAAACAGCAACACTTTGCTTACTTTAGAAAGAAAGATATATGAGAAGAGGTAAGAAATGATCTGGTATGTTTAGGAAATGGCTTGTAAATTTGAATGACTGGATTGTAGGGCCTGAACAGAAAGTGATGAAAGAGAAGGCTGATGAATTCAACAAGGGTCGAAAACAGGGGTGAAGGTTTCACATACAAGGCTGTCTGACACTATGTACCTGCCTATTATTTTGCTAATCACTCCCAACTCAGCCTCCTTTCCCGCCAATCCACTGAGAGATCCCAAACAAAGGTCACTTACTTTGTTACTCGTATGGAAAGTGTTCCCTGGCACACCATGTTCAGTTATGTCTCAGGGTCTGTTCTCTTGGCCACTCACTCTCTCAATCTTTGCCTTTTTCCAGTTGGTTGGCTCAGATTCTCATCCCAAGTTCTCACCTGTGCTTCACCTCTGTGCAGTTGGATGTAGGTCCTTCCATGGTTTCAGCTGTTATTTAGATGCTGCTGGCTCTCCACTCTATTTCCAGCCTGAGAACTTTTGTTTCCAATCCACGCACACCCATTTTCTTACTCAGTATTCCCAGGGACAGGTCCCTTGGGTGCTTGAAACTCAACATGACACATGCAAGTCATTTTCTTTCTCCTTTGAATCCCACTCATGGTTTCCCCCTCAAATGTGCTTTTACTTTGGGAAAAAATGACAGACTCATAGTCATCTGAAATAAATTTCTATATATCATATTGGCAACTTCCCTCTTTTTCACGCACTATACCTGGGTAACTGTCAAGTCCTCTGAGGTTCCACACGAACATCACTCATCTTCCTATCCTGTGTGTTCCTACTCTGAGGCCTTACTTTAATCCTCATTATCTGTCTCCCTTGCTTTTACTTGCCTTTCCTCTTCTAAATCACTGAAGGGTAACTTGTTACCCCTGTTAAAAACAAAAAGCAAAAAAATCTCAACCCTGTTCCATATTTTATGAATCTTCTAGTAGCTCTTCTGCTTTTGGAAAAAAGGGAAAATCTCACTCACACCACATATAAAATTTGCCTTCGCTTGTGTCTTCAGTCTTCTTGACAATCACCTCAATCTGTCTTCCGTAAAGAATGTGTGACTTTTGATACCTTTTGAATTGTTACCTTCAGATGCTTCTATGGTTACTGAATTAGGCTGGCATATTGTGTCTTCTATGAATTATTTATGTTCTTTGCCTCTGAAGCTTATTGTATCACAAATCTATCACCTATTATGATCTACCATGTGTCCTAGGAATGAACATTATCTTTAAGCTGTGTGACAAATTTGTATGGTGTTATAGATGAAAAAGACAAATAAATTATCTTTTCTGTGGACCCAAATGTGGAAACAGTAAAGCTTTCCAAAGGGCAAATATAAGATTGATATGGATCAAGGGGTGTGGTGTGGGGGTGGGGGGCAGTGACTCATGTCTCCTTCCTGTCTGGAGGGAGGGCTCCCTGATTTAACTGAGTGGAGAGTTCTGGCCCACTCAGGGGGTTCATCTGGGTAAAACTACGACTGCATCAAACCATCTGAACGAAGAGAACAAACATTAGCATCACTTAGCTCTGAATCTGTTTCCATTGTACCTCTTAATTGCCATCTGAATGACACATCAGTCTGCAGTCAGGAGAGGAAGTACTAACTACCACAAAAGAGGAGCGCAGTCCTCAGGGAAGTAAAATCTCTCATTAATGAATTCATTTATCAGCTAGTTCTTTTTTATAATTTTGACTAGTGTGGATCACTATTTTTTTCCAAAGAATGAGAGATATTTGGATGTTCTGACCAAATTCATTTTCTTAACCCAGATGAATAACTAAGGTAATGGCCACTGGGAGAAGCTATTTGGATTAATTGTTCAGCCCCTCTTTCTCATATGGAAATTATGTAGAATACTACTTCAGCATTACTCTATAGTTCTGACACAGGCACTTGGTGAGTGTAGTTGGCTAGAAAATTTCAGTTTCCATCCATTCATCCATGAAGCTCAATAACAGATTTGTCTGACATCTGTCCTTCCATCCAAAAATCATGTAGCAAATACTTATCACACCAGGGAGCAGACTAAGACCTGGTTATATTGTAGTGAGAAAAAATCATATACCTTTTGTTGTACTGGAATCTAGGGAATGATATAGTAGATCTTAATGTTTCTACTTTAGTATTTTAATAGTATATAATTACGCATTTGGAGTCAATGTCTTGAATGAGGTTTAAGAAGTGTAAGGAAGAGAGGAGACATTAAACTTACAATATAGAGAAGGTCATAAGAGACAATTATGACTAACCGTGCATGAAAAAATTTGAAAGAATTTTATGAAATGAATGAATTCTTAGAAATATGCAAAGTATCTATACTGAGTAAGGAAAAAACAGAAATTCTGAAAAGACTAATGAAAAGTAAGGAGAATGCATCAGTAATTTTAAAACTCTCATTAAAAAGAAATCCAGGACTTGATGAATTCATATCAAAAGATGAACCTACCACACATTTAAAGAAATGAATGCCAGTCTTTCCTAAATGTTTCAGAAAGTTGAAGAGGAAGTAACCTTCCTCTCTAACAGGTACTTCAGTTTGACTCAAGCTTTCTGATGTCTAGTTTTATGTATTCATGAATTTCCCACAAAACAATTTTTCTTTCTTTTCTTTCTTGATGAGCATAAATCTGGGAAGCTGTGCAATCACATGAGCTCACTTTCCCAGAGGTATCTGGTTGGTTATATTGCAGCTTCACCCAGAATGATCCAAGGCTACAGTAATGCTTTGTCCCCCAAATTTTTCCTAACTTATTCAATCTTCCTATTTTTTCTTTAATTTCAGGCTGCTTGAGACCATATTCTAGTCAGTCCCATCAGCCGGTCATCCATTCACCATGATAGCGTCCCTAGTGACAGAATCCTTTGCAGATTTCTGAACAGGTTCTCAGATAAAAGAAAAGCAAGAAAATTTGTTACATATAGACCTATTCTAAAGTAAGTGGGTAAAGAGACAGAAATGATGAAAAGGATACATAAAGAAGAAGAAATTGTAGAAAAAGTAAAAATTATGACTAAACACCTTTTATCTTTCTTCTTCTGCACCCTAAATTTTGATCAGTGGTTGAAACAAAAACCAATAGCATAATAAAGACATAGCATGAAGAATATCACCTTAACCATTTCCAAATGTACAGTTAAGTATAACATATTATACATGTGATATTATAATCAGCCACAATAGCATTTTCTGAGATAGTTTGTAATATACGTAGAGTAAATATTTAAGAAGCTTGTGTTATAAATAGGAGAGGACTTTAGAGAAGGGGAGTGTTCTATACTTAAACAAGTAAAATAAGTACATGAGTAAAATGGATTCAGCTTTTTTTTTTTTTTTTAAATTAGCTAATCATGCAAAGAATGTCTTTGGAATTTGCCTTCTATTATGAATCTATTTGCTGAACAGCTAACTGTTCACATTCTCTATAAAACCTTTCCAGAGTTTCTAAATCAGAAGTGTTTGTCACATCGGAAACTTATTTTCTTTTTTCCCCTCTCTCTTTGATTTCAGTTTCAATATTTGTGTTTATCAAGTGGCTGTTATGTGCTGCTTTACAAACAATAGATCACTTGACAGAAAAGATCTCGTTAACTACTTTTGTCTTCTAGATAGTATCTGAAGCTGTTCTTGGTATTAGACAGTTTTAAATAAATGATTATTGAAATAATAATTTCAAAATGCGATTCAAGAGTTGGAAAACTTTTGATAAACCAAGTGGCATTCGTCAAAGTCAACACCCATTCATGACTAAAACGCTACAGACAACTGGAATAGATGGTCTTTATCTCACTGATAAATGCTATTTATGAGAAACCAACAGCCAGTATATATTAAATGTTCAAAAACTGAAACTTTTCTTGCTAATTTCAGGAATGAGACAAGGATGTCACTATTACTATTCCTGTTCAATATAATTTTAGAAACAATAGCCATGTTAGTTAGATAAAAGAAAGAAATAAAATGAATAAAGATCGGTAAAGAAGAATTTAAATTGTCATTATTTGTCAATGTCATGATACTTTATACAGAAGATCCTAAAAACTCAGCCAAAAGACTGCGAGACTTAATTGCTAGATTCAGTAGCACAGCTGAATACAAGGTCAAAACTGAAAAATCAATAGAAACCCTTCTCCATTGTTGGTGATAATGGAGACTGATACAACCAGCATGGAGATCAGTGTGGAGATTCCTTTAGAATTAGGACTCAAGGTCCCAATTGTTCCCATTTCCCTGCTAGGTATACACATGAAAAAGTTAAAAGCATCAAACCACAATGACACATGTGCACCCATGTTTGTTGCAGCTCAATTTGTGATAGCAAAATCTTGGAAATAGCCCAAATACCCAAATACCATATTTGACTAGATAAAGATAATAAAGGGTTTTTAAAAATATAAAATGGAGTATTATTCAGATATACACAATGGTAAATTTGAGTCATTTATACTTAAATGGATGTATCTTGAGGACAGATTCCTAATTCAAATAAATAGGTCACAGATGTGTAAATCTCATATCTTTTCTCTAGTTTGAAAAACTGAAGGTATACATGAACACCAAAATGTATGTGAGGTAATGTGAAATAGGAAGAAAATATACAAAAGGAAAAGGGAAATGGTGAGTAGGTGAAAATAAGCAAGGAAAAGAAAAATTTGATAATACAAAAGGAAACAAAGCTTATGTATATGGGGCAAGGGTTGTAGGGAGAGCAGGGAAAAGGGGAAAAAATGAGAATCAAGATGTCTCATGTACAGGTACAAATTCTCAATGTTGAATGTTGAGATCATAATGTTGAATCATAATGTATGTATCAGTATAGATGAATAAAAATATATTTCTTAGTGAAGAAAAGAACTGTTTCAGAAAGCAGTAAGAACAATGGGACAAGTATGTTTAAAACAAGGGCATATATTTAGAAGGAGATAAATGGCAATGAGTCCTTTACTATGATAAATTTTAAAATTTTAGTCATTCACTGTATATTTTGATGACGGCATGCATGTCAGATTCTGAGTTGACAAATTTTTCCTTCCAGCCCCAGAAAAGCATGTAAGTTCACTGTGTCTGTTGTTCCTGATGAAAGATAAAGTTGATAATTATCAATTATTTTTTTCAGTTTATTTTTAAACAATAAACAACTGATAAACACAACTCTCCAAAATACAATTCTTTTTTAATACTGTAAAACAAATATGGTACAATTTATTTTTTAATATAGCAAAACATGTAATATGAAAAGTAGCATTTTCAGCATTATTTAATTCCATTAGCTATACTTACAATAGTATGAAACACTTGTTGGTACGTATTCCAGAACTTATTAATTATCTCAAATGGGAACTGTGTGAATGAAACACTAACTTCACATATTTTCCTCTCCCAGCCTGTAGTATTCTGTTCGGTGTTCTGTCTCAGTGAATTTGTCTGTTCTATCTATCTCATGTAAGTGAAATCAGTCAATACTCCTCCATTTATGCCTAATTTACTTCACCTATTATAATATGTTC
The DNA here is from genome assembly GCA_004026965.1 of Petromus typicus. Taxonomy (NCBI): domain Eukaryota; kingdom Metazoa; phylum Chordata; class Mammalia; order Rodentia; family Petromuridae; genus Petromus; species Petromus typicus. Next base: position 23,097 of record PVIR01022848.1, read on the forward strand.
AAAGTTTACCTGTTGTAGTATCTATCATTCATTTTTAAGGCCAAATAGTATTACACTGTATTGATGTATCACATTTTGTTTGACTATTTATCCATCTGTGGACATTTGGATTATTTTCACATTTTGGCTTGATAAACAATATCAATTTGAACATGGATGGGCAAGTATATGAATATTTACTTTCTATGTTTGAAAGGTATATATATATATATATATATATATATATATATATATATATACATAATAGAAATAGAACTGCAAATTTTCTGTGTATGCACTTATTTATTACTCATTGGTTAATTCATGTGCTCATTTACTCATATGTCACATTTCCTGGTCATCTCTTTGCTAAGTGCTGTAGTGATAGTACTGTGCAATATTTTAATTTGAATAGGGTGTCTCAGAATAGTTTTAAAAGTCTCTCACTGAATTTTCACAAGAGGTCTATATTTTGATGCATTAATATCTAACAACAAAATAAAGAAATTATAAGTATAATTTTCTCAGAGTTCTGTAGCTCAATTCAGACTAATGTTTCTGTATCATGGTTTTGAGTTCAATATTTTTAGTTGACAACTTTGAAAATTAAAGCAAGATTTAAATTACCATGTTAAGAGACAATCTAAAATATGTTTTAAAACTCAGGAACTTTTCTATATTAAGCAGTCATATAGATCATGTATAAATCATGTTGTAAAGTTCAAACTTTATTTTTAGCACATCTTATTATAATTGGAAATAATATGTCTGGATGTGACATCATTAGTAGTACACAGAATTTCATGCATAGCTAGTAAATCATATCCACATAAAATTTCATTTATTGATATGCATATTCAATAAATGATAAGATATATATAATTTAAAAATATTTTTTGAATTCTGTGAAAATGATTCTTAGCTGATATATTCTTGGACCTACTCTCTGGCAATGAAGAGAAATTCCAGTTCTATAATGAATGAATGTCAAATTAAAAATGATAAGTTGAGTTCTTGGCATTGACTTGTAAAACTGAAGTAAATGTGAGGTTGGAGGACACATTTTAATCTCAAGTGATAATATTTTGGGATTATTTAACACATTTTTATAAAGAGATTTTTGCTTTCATTGTACTATCTGATACAAATGATTGTTAGCAGGCAAACATAATGAGCTTTGGAAAGAGAGAAAAAGATGGCCTCACATGGCATTAATAATTAAAAACAAGCTTCAGGATTGATCAATTTTCATTTATGCAACTGTTATTGGAAATAATTCTGATGAAGAGAATGAAGAGGCCATGATAGAAGGAAAATCGTTAAGACATTTCTAATTTTTGTGTAGCACATTTTTCTGAACCATACGAAAATAAGCTGCATACGTTATGACTTGTCATCTATCAGTACTTCCTATTATATGCTATAGTACATGTAGCTTTCAATTAAAAAAACATTGCAAGTCATGTTAAGAAGTAAGAATAAAGTCTGAGTGACAAAGCAAGCGTAGGTATTACACTCACTCAGATTAGACAGAGATTTTAGAATTTCCACTCAAGGAATTCAGATAGCTATAAATAATGTTCAAAGTGATTTAACAAAACAAGTGAACAACATAGAAACACAGGTATGTGATGAAGCACATTGAAACAAAAAGAATGACATAGTTTAGGGCAGAGCACTATTTAGCATGTGCAGAGACCTGGATTTGACCACTAGAACTGTTAATGTACAAATCTTGTAACAGAAATGAGGAATATGATCAGCTCACCAGTGGCTTGATATGACTGAAGACAGAATAAAAGATTTTCATGATATTCCAGTAGAACAGATTTACAAAAAGGAAAATTTACATTAGGAAAGGAATTAATGAAGATAAAATAAAATGTTTTATTTTTCTCATTCTCATATTACATGATGAAGAGATTATTTTTCAAAAATAATAATATCAAAAATGAATTTGGTGCCACAAAATAAAATTAGCATTGTTAGAAGGGATGGGAATGGGTTTGGAACTTTCCTGCTATAAGGCACGACCAATGACATGGTGTGGTGTTAACTGGAAGTAGACTTACATTAGTCATATAGGTATATTTTAAGACCTAAGTCAACCTCTAACCATATTTTTTAATAAACATAATTGACACAATTCAAGAAAAGAGAAATTGATTCTGTGAAATGCTTGATTAAAATCATATGGTAGAAAGGAGATGAAGATAAAATATGATGAATGCAAAACAATTTCAATTATAGTTGATATTAATACAACCAAATTTAGATGCAAATGCACTAATTAGAGAGATCAAAAGATTTAAAAAGACCCAATTATATGTTGTTGTATAATTAACTTACCATCATTATAAAAACACTTGAAAAGATTAATTTGCAAAGAGAAAAGAATTCTTTATATCCATAGTTTTGTAGTTTCCAGCCAATGATTGATTAGCCCCATTGTTTTAGGCCTGTGGCAAAAGGGAAGATGCAATAGAGAAAGATTACTTACCTCATCAGTCAGGGAGAAAAAAGAAGAGAAAGATACTGAAGTCCCATAATCCCCTTTGGGTGTACACATCCAATGATCTAGCTTTCTTCCTTTAGTCCCCACCTCTAAACTGTTTCACAACTTCCTATTAGTGTCACCCTGCAGATCAAATCTTTAACCAAAGGGCCTCTGGGAGTTAGTTATCAATGGACAGGGATTTAGCTCTGTAGTTCCAGCACCTGCCTTGCAAGCACAAGGGCCCAGGTTCAGTCCCCGGTAACCACATACAACAGTACTGGGCATGGTGACTCATGCCCACCAATAATCAGTACCACATACCACAATGCTGGGTATCGTGGCTTATGCCTGTAAACCCAGCACTTGGGAGGCAGAGGCAGGAGGATCGCGGTGAGTTTAAGGCTAAGTTCAGGACCTGCCTTAACTACAAAGCTAGACTCCATCTAAAAAAAAAAAAAAAAAGATGTCTACAGCAATTTTCCAGAAGAAACAAACTTCCAAAGGAAAACACAAATATACTGAAAGTAAAAGGAAGGGGAAAGATGTATCCTGTTAATATATCAAAAGAAAGAGGAGTATATTAATTTTAGATAAAACATTTAACAGCAAAAACAATTTATCAGGAATAAAAGAAACATTGTATAATGATAAAAGTTTCTGTTTCAGTGTGAATGTGTCCCCCAGATTTCGTGTGTCAAACATTTAATTCCCAATTCCACAGTACTGAGAGGTAGGTCATCTAAGATATGCTACCTTCATGAATGGATTAATGCTGCTGTTATGACAGATGTCTAATTGCGACAGAAATGGTATTTGTTCTATAAAAAAAGATCAATTTAGCTTCTTTTCCTTCAACTTCTTCAAAAATTTGTGTGAGGAGTTTGTTGGCCTTTCATCTTCTGTATTAAGTAATGCAGTATGATGGTCTTCAACAGATGGGAGCCCCTTAATTTTAGTTTTCCCTGACTCCAAGACTGTAAGAAATAAATCTGTTGCATTTTCTTCATAAGCTAACCAGCTTCAGATATCATGTTACTGTTACACAGAACCAACTATGACACAATAAACTCCCCAAGAAGACATAATTATCCTTCAAATGAGCCTAACAGCAGAATATCAATGTATGTGTGGCAAAAACTGGTAGAACTACAAAGTGAAATAAATTAATCTACTCTACCAGTTCAAGACTACAGTACTCCTTCATCTGTTATTGGCAGATTCAGCAGGTAGAAACTTAGTAAGGATATAGATAAACTGAACAGTAACATCAATGATGACCCACTTGACATTAAATACTTAATTTCATACACATCCTTTTTAAATTGACCTGGAAATTCACCAAGATAGGCCATATTATGTAACCCTAAAATTCATCACAGCAAATTTGAAGGAGGAGAAGTCATGAAAAGTAGATTTTCAAGCTACAGTGAAATTAAACTAGAATTTAATAACTGAAAAATAACTCAAAATCCCTAAATATCTGCCAATTATCCAATGCACTTATAAGTAATACATGAATCAAAGATGTCTCAAAAGAAATTTTAAGAATTTGAATTAAGTGAAAGTAAAACTATAACTTGCCCAAATTTGTGAAATGCAGTTATATCTAAAAGTGATATTTATTGTTGAATGCATATATTAGAAAAGAAAGATGTAAAGTCAATCTAGGATTCCTTTCTTACAAGACAAGAAAGAGAATTAAGATGTGTCCTGTATAGTATAAATACTCAAAGACGATTGTGATCATAATGTATACATAAAATGGTCCAATAAAATCAATTGAAAAAAAGATGAGTGATACCAACTTGCAGTAGAGAAACAGTAGTGAGAAACAGTAGAAAAGTTTAGTAAAACTCAAAACTTGTTTTTAGAAAAGATTGATAAAATTGTTGAATTATCTTAGATCGGGTCGAGGATTTAGCTCAGTGGTTTTGGTGCCTGCTTTGCAAGTGCAAAGGCCTGGGTTTGATCTCCTGGTAAGCACATACAATACTGGGTGTGGAGACTTCCCCTCACCAGCAATCAGTACCACATACTACAGTGTCTGGTGTGATGGCTCATGCCTGTAATCCCAGCACTCAGGAGGCAGAGGCAGGAGGATTGCTGTGATGTGAGTTGGAGGCTGAGCTCAGGGCCAGCCTGAATTACAAAGCTAGACCCTGTCT
>PVIR01022849.1:0-27703 GCA_004026965.1 Petromus typicus
ACAAAATTAGTATGGGGGCCCAGGATATGAAATATCTCTAGATTTGTGATATCACACTTTGGAATTTCTTTCCTGTTGCTGTTTGTAATAGCAAACTAGTATGGCTAATGAGAAGAAAAAGAATTATTTGCCAAAATAGCTTCTTTATACCAGCAATGAATCTAAGAATATGAATCAAGTTTCCTTATAGTGCCTAGTGCTAAAGAAAAGCAAACACAAAGGACATTTTTCTATTTTCCCAACCTACTGAACCCATTTAATTCTTATCCAACTCTTGGACTACTGTCTTAGAGGTCTGAGGTCTATTTTAGCCTTTGCTCAGAAGTATTCTGAACTTGCCATATAAAATCACAACCATAAACATTTTCTATGGCAAGCCTGAACCTCTCAGTCAACAACAGAACTTCTCAATTAACAATTGACCCAGAGACTGTCGAGTGGTTAGTAACCACTCAAAAACTATATAGTGTGGAGATGTTTTATGGGATCTAGATGCCTCATCAGAGAAGGACAACAGTTTCCTCTGCTCCATTTGTTGGAGACGGGTCTCAAACAGGAAAGTCAATGCAGACATAAAAATATACCTAGTCTAATGTAATACAGGATTATGGAATTTGACTATGCTTTGAAAACTGTTTCTTTGTTAACCTAAACTATTATCTAACAGAAGCCATGAAATACACATAGGTATTATAGTTTCCTTCTTAGCTGAACTCCTTAGCTCTTTTGTAAAAGTTTCTATGTTCCAGTGGTTGGTTATGTAAGAAAAATGCCAGGACCTTATCTACGTTCAAGACAAAAGCTCTTAGATTTTGTCAAATGAAAACCATCTCATTAAAATTTCCAAGGTTTCTGCTCCAATGAAAAAGATACTATCCAGAGTAATTGTCCACTAAGCAATTTTTAAATAGTAATAAAACTAAAATAAGTCTCTGACTTCATAGATATCCTACCATTATAAGTGAATAGGTGGATGGTAAAAGGAATCAGAGACATTATTTTAAGAAACCTTGACCTAGTCTTGCCGTGATATCTTGCTGCACAGAACCACAAGCACTTATATCAGAATCAACTAAGTTTTAGAACTGAGCTGAGTCAACTTTTAAAGTTAGAAAAATGCTTTTGAACCCTGAGCAAAGCAGCACAATACATTGATCCTTTTTTGACTCCACTGAATTCATCAAATCGACTTATTGTTTTGTTTTTTATCTTCAATCAACATCCAAAATAACAGATGGTAAAAAAAAAAATTATCACATGAGCAAACCAGTAAAATTAAAAGCAACAAGAGCAAGAATTACAAGATATATTTGGGGGTCAGGGATTTAGCTCAGTGGCTCCGGTGCCTGCCTTGCAAGTGCAAGGGACTGGATTTATCCTCGGTAACCACATACAGTGCCAGGTGTAGAGACTCACGCTCACCAACAGTCAGAACCACGTACCACAGCGCCAGGCACGGTGGCTCATGCCTGTAATCCCATAATTTGGGAGGCAGAGGCAGAAGGATTGCCGTGAGTTCAAGACTGAGCTCAGGGCCAGCCTGAACTACAAAAGCAAGACCTTGCCTGAAAAAAGGAAAAAAATTAAAAAATAAAAGATTCATCTGGTTTAAAAAATTAACACATTAATGTTAATATAAATGAATAAACAGACCTTATAAAATGGTCCTAATGTTGTCTTAAAGCCGATCTTTAAATCAGACAAACGTTGTCACGCCAGGCTTATTGTGTTCAGCTAATGAAAGAATACTGAGTCGTTCTGATCTTCTCTTATAGCACAGTTAAGAAACACCACCTTTAATCTACGTACTTTTTGAATCTGCGTAAGAGAAGCTGTGTGTGAGAGATGTTGTGTAATACCTCTACAGGTGCAGTGAGCCTACGAAGGATTTGTGTTCCTCTAGCTACGCCTTCTTGGTGTTGACACCTGTTACTGGAATCCAGCCCCCCTGACTAGATCTTCAAACTCCTCTGTCTAGAACCTTGATACTTTCAGTGTGGCCCGAGCACAATAACATTATCATCACCTAGAAACATTTAGGAGACGCAAAATTTCGGCTGTTACACCAGACTCTCAGACCAGATTGTGACCTATATTTTGGCAAAATCCCTGCCTGGGCTTCATGTACACTTGTTAAACTTGGAAGGGTAATTTTCCCTTTCTCTTTCATATTTAAAAGAATAGAGCCTTCTAATGAAGGATAACGACCAACCATACACTGCAGCTCACCTTCCCGAGAGTGGAGACACGCCTAAGTGAACAATCCTAAGAGCACCAGCGCTAAATCCGCAGCACAGCCAGACAATGGCCCGAGGTGAGAGTTAGGCTCTCGGTCATAGGTAGCACACCGTCATTTACTATTCCCAAAGTCCTACTGCCTGTTTCAATCCAACATCTTTGGACACAACTGTGGGAGCCCTTGTTTGGGAACTGAATGCTGGCTGTGCTATTCCTTGGAACGTCAGAGGGACAGTGAGGAGCAGCACAGAAGTCATGAAAGTTGGAATCTGGCCCTAAGACTTCAAATAAGGCCAATGAAGAGTAAGATGGGCTTCATATTTGATTTTATATTGCGTATGTTAAAATACTTGCCTGGCATTGGATAGATATATCATTATATTTTTGTTAAATTAATATAAACAAATCAGTCGTGTTAATTTTGAGTAATTATTTTTCTTCGTGTTGTAGCTTCCAAAAATGTTTATGAGAGGCTGGGGAGTTAGCTCAGTAGTTCCAGCACCTGTCTTGCAAGCGCAAGGGCCTGGGTTCGATTCCCCGGTAACCACGTACCATACTGGGCATGGAGACTCATGCCCAGCAGCAACCAGTACCACATACCACAGTGTCAGGCATGGTGGCTCATGCCTGTAATCCCCACATTCGGGAGGCAGAGGCAGGAGGATTGCTGTGATATGAGTTAGAGGCTGAGCTCCTGGCCAGCCTGAACCACAAAGCGAGACCCTGTCTCAAAAAAAAAAAAAATGTTTATGAAAGGTTACATTTTTAGAACCTTTCCCAAATATGGCATAATTGGATTCTGTGAGATTTGTTACTATTTTATAAAATGATATTTGGGACAAATTATCAAACATTAAATTGTGACTTTTTTTGACACAGGGTCTCACGTTGTAGTTCAGGCTAATCATGAACTCACTATGTAGCCCAGGCGGGCCCCAAACTCACAGCAATCCTCCTGACTCTGCCTCCCAAGTGCTGGGATTATAGGCGTGAGCCACCACATCATGATATTTGGTACTAGAGACTGAACTTGGGACCTTGCACTTGCCAGGCAGATGAAAGAACCACTGAGCTCAATCCCCAGCCCTAAGTTGTGATTTCTTTACATCCTGCAGGTACATAAATAGATAACTTAGAAAAGAAAACATAAAACTATTTTATCTAATGAAAAATAATATTTTTTATTTTTATGCCCACCTTTATGTATAGTTTATTCTGTCTCTCTGTCCTGACAAAGAACTAATAAGTCTTCTAAAAGGGAATCATAATTAAGAACTCTAATTTATTGAGCATTTCTTTTTGTTGCTGATCATTGTTGATATGGAAGGCAGAAGGACATTTGGACACTGAGAAAAATCCAAATTCAGATTCTCCAAGATGCCTCAACTGTAAAACAGTACTTTGGCTATCAGTGACCTCTTCAAAGATCCAAAATTGACAAACTTGTAGCTGCCTACTTTGCACAGTTAGTGGGAACGTGGTAAGATTCTACTAACTCTCAATGGCAGTGAAGTCGTTAATGTAACTTAGGTGCCATTTGGAATGCAAAGTCGTGTTTCTGCTTTCCCCGCTGTGGCCTCCAGAATATGCTGCCTTTAAACTGCAGTCTCACATTTCAAAAGAAGCATGAAACAGGAGGGTTCAGAGGAGAGCCACTAAGATGACAAAGGGTTTGGAAAATAAGGCCAGTGTGGAAAGCTCTAGGCTAGTGGGCATGTTCTGTCTGGAGAAAAGGAGGCTGGGGGGAAATATTACCATCTGCAGATTCGTTAGAAGATGTTGTAAACACAAGAGGGACCGATTCTCATTAGTCAATCAGGACCTAACCAGAAGTAATGGGCTTCAATTCCGGAAGGGAAAATTCAGGTTAAATATAAGGACTGCCTTTATAAGGATATGAACGGTCGGGAATGGCACCCGCTGCCAAGGGAGGCTGTGGAATCGCCATCGCTGGAGAAATTCGAGGCGGACTCCGCACGCCCATCGATCGGGAATGACGTAGTAATAATAAAATCAATCCTGCTGTGATTCGCGGGAATACATTAGCGCCTGCATAGGTCCTTCCAGCCCAAATGATTATATGATTAACACACCGGCACCCAAGGGGAATCGATTTGTGAATAGGGCGGAAATAGAAACTCTTTCTAAGCCACAGCTGTAAATCTGGAAATTAAAAAATCCAGGACATTTAGCTATGGAAGAGACTGAATCGATTTAGGAGTGCCTAAGGAGGCTGCATTAAAGTGCGAAGCCTTTATTCTAAAATACTGATCTGATTTTTGTCACCTCTCAAATTTAAAAAATGGAGAGCGGTTCCATTATCGATATCCCTGATTAGTATTCAGTTTGAATGCTGTGTTGATATTTCACCGATCAAAACAATGAGGATGGAAAATTTTCCTCCTAGTTTGAAAAATAAAAGATGGAAAGGTTGATTCTGCTTAGAACAGTTATTTTGCCAGATGAGACTGAGCATTTTTCCTTTTAGTCAACGAACAATATGTTTAAAGGATGTCTTTGCTCCATGTGCAGCCGGGAGCTTCCCCTGACAGGAGTGAGTTTGTAATTAACATCCAAATTCACATAATTCAATCGCAGTGTCGGTTCAAAATTACCAATTCAATTTTTTTAATCTTAAAATTGATTTCTACATCTGTCACACCCAGAGTGACAGGCAGCATTTCCCGAAGTGTTCCGTTTCTCCAACTCTTTCATCAGACTGACCCTCGCCAATACTGTGGTGGTGATTTAGAATCTTTGAAAGGGTAATACTGAATTTCTTAGCTCACTTTGTCCCTTATCATCGGTCCAGATTACCTTTAAGGAAAAAAAAAAACAAAAAAGAAAGAAAAGAAACCTAGCACTGTCTTTTACTCCCAGGACTGGTCTGTGTTATAACTGGTGACACATCGTCAGGGCTCCACGCGGCGCTAGATCATCCTGGGCTGTCAGCAGATGACAGGCGGCAGCTGCCTCTGTCCGGAGAAGGGAGGCAGGTGGGTGGATCCATAATGAGGCCCTGGCTCAGCCGCGTGGCCAGGCCTTTGCTGCCCTGGGAACTTCCCCTAGGCAAAGGGGGACACCTTCAAACCTAGCATCTGCAGGTGGAAGGGAAACCCAGTGTTACATTGTCTTTTATCCTTTTCTTTTCTCTTCTTTCTTTCCTTTTTTTGACAGATCTTTTAGTTCCCTCAAAACACTAAAAAAATGGTTCCTAAGTTCAAAACCTTCCAAAGCTGCTATTTTCCATCTTTGTACTTCATTTCCTCCCCCCTCGTCTCTCACGTCTACTTTTCTCTTCCCTTTCCTGTCACCCAGACTCGGGTGTCCTCCCCTGGACTGTTGAAATAATCATCACCCTACCTCCCCCAGCTCTCCCGTCCTCCTCAGGCTCGGTCAGCTGAGGCCGGCACCATACCGTGTGTCCTATCGCTCTTCTCATCAGAGAGTGCTTCATTTCTTTCATGACCTATAGTTCAGTTCCCTGGCACAGCATTCCAAGCCCTATAACCTTCAAATCTAGTTTGTTTCTCTTGTAGGAAGTTGGCTTCCATTAGAAATAAGAATAATAGGCCAGCTTTATTATAAGATATTCTTTAATCCAGATTTCCTAGTTATGACCAAGATCGGGGGGGGGAGGGTATTTTCTCTCAGTCTGAATTTCTTGGTCAGTAAAGGGAGGACAGTAATCCTCGGTGACAGGGTTTGTATGAGGAATACACATGGAGAAGTATGCGATCACACAGCTAGCACATAGCCCAGCACAGAGCAGTGGATGAAGGCAGCTTCTACAATGCTGTTTTCACATAACTCGCCTTTGAATTGAACTTGTAGCTATGTTCGAATGCCATCTTCTCTGTGAGCTTTCTTTATCTTATTTTCCACTCAAATTATTTTCCTTCTTGTGCTCTATGATATCCAATTTCATACTGCAACAATTATAACCTGAATATAATTCTTCAAAAGGTCCTGGAGGTAGAAACTTTATATATTAAGGTGTCTAGAAGTGACGAATACATGATAAGTAATCAGTAGTTTTGAATCAATCGATGTTTTTGAATGTTCTTTTTCTTGCCCACTGCCAACTCTAAAAAAATTTGGATTTACTTGGCACAGTATCTAACTGTGATGAAATAAAAGCTCAAGCACATGTTCGTTGGCTGGATAGATTAGTGTAATTAGAGCTGTTATACTCCCAGATGTAAAGTTACAGCAAGCTCCGTGGTGAGCTCCATTTTCTACTTTCATCACTTAAATATTCTTTAATGGAAAAGAACACTAAAACCTTAATGCTTACTGATGCATCTTGACTTAAATAACTACATTTCTTCAAGTTACTCTTCACTTATCGATATCATTTCTATACCCAGCCACTATCATACTGGAAAGCCTTTCCTCCTTGCAGAGGGTTGTAGAGCTTTAATTTCAATTTTTTTTCTTATTAAAAAATCTGCACCTTTACTGTGCAAAGAGCACATTTTCAAGATTCCTTGAAATAGTTTACATAAGCTGACTCTTACTAAAGCAACATAGTTAATATCTAAATTTCATTTTTTCTGTTCTGAGTTCAGCCCCAACTTACCCAGCAGTAAAATTGAAATGGGGACTCAGATGACAATGGTTTCTTGCAAACGATTCATTAATAGTAGAGCTCTTTTCCTTGTAAGGTCACTGCTGACATTAGGGCCTTTTAAAGCAAAGATCAAGCCATCCCTCCCATACTCTTGGATTACTCTGACTCCCACATTGTCTGCCATCACCATCACCGTCCATCAGAGCCTGTGCATCAATGTGTTTTCTGTGTCATAAGCATCAGTGTCATGAAGATCTTTGAGCTCTGCCAGTGTCCCGGGCCCTTCTCACACTCCTTCCTCAGACCTTGGCTGTTCTTCTCCCTTTCTGCACTTAGATACTTCTCCTTCATTGTCTATGTAAAGATCCTTTCTTCAGAAAAGCCCTGCCCAGTGTATATTACACAACACCTAATGACCAACCTAGATTAGCCTGCACTGCATTAACATGCTCTGCTTCTCTTCGTGCTTGTACTACAGTTTAGTATGATACACACTTCGTGCACACAGTTCCTGAAAAGGTCTCTCAGTGGTTAGAGTGTAAGATCAACACTGAAGAGAACATAGCACCCTGCTCACATGTGTCTGCAGGGTATGTTATTAAAGAAACCCCAAAGAAAGTCTCACAAGTGGAGACAGAACATCACAGAACTGCCCACTTCCCAGTGAAAAATCAGGCAGGGGTGCCTCCTCTCCCTCGGTCCCCCTCTTCAGTTTGTATGATTATAATATCCAGGGTGCTTGGAACAGAACAGTGGAGGAGCACATTGTTCTCACTACCAGTGAGCTGTGGCATTGGAATTTGCTACGATGATAGGGGCGGTGATTTTGTTAGTAAAATAAAAGGATCATGAAAATACGAAGCAGATAGAAACTCATTAATAAAGCACATGCAACTGACTTTATATCTCCACAAACAATAATTCAATGCAGCCACCATGGGAAAAGAAAAGGTAAGCTATATTGAGTTGAAGTTAACATACTAAGTACTAAAATAAACACATTCTTCTGGGGAGTTATTTCCATCTTAACCTCTAGATGCTTAGTTGGGGCTTTTGAACTTTTTAAAATGTTTGTAGATAGGCAAACTTCCACTGCCTCCCTCCAGAGTTGCATACTAGCCATAGCATACTGTGTTGAAACTACAAGTAATTTAAGGAAAATCAAGGTCAAAGAATTTTAAGAGTGATCTGAGTAAAAGCCAGTGTATCTCAAATTATTTTTGTTTTTATCTCCTTTTTGTTGTGTTCTGAATCTGTAGATCTTGCTTATTCATATCTTAATTGTAAATTTTCTTTTTTACTCGTAACCCTTCTTAAAGATTTTTGTTATTAATAAAATTTTTTTCTAAGTATGTAGAATCTGCTCTCAACATGACTGTGTAGATTTGAATTTTGTCTCATGAAAAAGAATATTAAGGCAAAAAAATACATAGTGCAGATTTTCAAAGAATTCCTTTTTTCCTCTAGATTTACAAGAAACTAAAAATTAGAGGTTGGATTTTGCATATGCTAGATATAAATCCAACAGACAGATCCTTACCTCCTCCACAGTAATGTCTGTGGTGGTGAAGCTTCATTGTGTCAGCTTCTTTGGCTTGAGAACCGGATGCCTAGAGAGTTGATGGAACACATCGCAGGAGTGTCTTTCTCTTCAGGTCTATATCTTGTTCTTCACTTGTTGCTCTTGGGGCCTGTTTCTTCTTTCTATTCTCTAAGTAGCTTTGCTCCTCCGAGTCCTTCAACCATGACGGTCCTACCTTGGACCCAGCTGACCATGGACTGAATCCCCCAAAACTATGAGCCAAATTAAACCACCCTTCCCAGAGGTATGGGTTTTGGGTTTTGTGTCATAGCAACTGGAGAAATAATAAAAAGCTTTTGTGAAAAGAGTTCATGCATACAACATTAGAGTTCCCCAAGCAACATTAAGTTTAGGGAAATTCAACAATATTTCCATTGGAACTGATAAAGTGAGTTTCACTGAATGATCTAACCCTATTTAATAGAAAACAGATAGATAACACTTTGTATTTGAAATTATTCATGATAAAATACAAAAGATGACATTAGTTTTTCTCTTTGCCTCAAACCCCTTAGGCTAAAATGGTAAGTCACTAATTACTCATATGTGTTTTGTGAAATAACTAACTTTTACCAAATCATAATTTCCTATCTATTTTAAACTCATTTTTTGTGTATATTTCAGAGTGTCAAGGAAAAACACCTTCTGTGTTCTCTTTTGTCTTACCAAATCACAGGATTCAATTTCTGGTACAGAAATAATGCCTAGGAACAAAATTCTTTCCAATAAGAACACAGGTAAAAGTTCCTAAGTGAATGGCAGCAAAGGTGCAAGGTTCTCCAAGAACAGAAATGCGATTGTTGTCATGCTTGTGTTTTATGAAAAATTCCTAAAACTCCAAAATAAGGGTCATACTAAAAACACCCAAGGCTGATATCACACGAATCATGTGGGAGAGTTTTCACTTCTAAAACCAACAACACCAGCAGCTTTCAGCATGGGCTTTTATAATCTTGTTGCTTTTGACTCCAGAAAATGAGTATGAAGTTGTAAAGTGAAATCTAACATAAAATAATAGAATCTATACTATTTGTTGGAAAAAGAAAGTTTCATCAGATACAGATCATCCAGGAAAAAGTCAAATGACATAACAATTCTACATTCTGGAGGTAACCTGTATCCTCCCAAGTGCAGACATAGGTCCCTGCTTCAGAACCTGAGACATTCTCTAGAGCAGATCCTACACAGAGCCACTAAATAATTCTCAGACATTTGTTAATGCCTCATAAATTTATGAAGAAAGTATTGTTTTACATAGAACTATTAAAAAGTGATATGTAAAATTTCCTTTGTTAAAAAATAGTAGCCAACCTAAAACATCCAAAGAAGAAATTGGTTAAATATAATGTAGAATGTGCATATGTAATACAGCTTTAAAACTAATATTACAGAAATTTTCATGATTAACAAAAAAAATAATTTATAGAATAGTATGTATGGCATGTTCTCAGCCTGGTATAATCAAACTATCAAAATATATAAATTATTATCTTATATGTATATTTGCATATATAGTGTTAGATTTATCTTGGATTTTAAGATTAAAAGTTTAATTTTCTATTAAAAATTTTTCATTTTGAAAAAATATCAAAATTAAAATTTTAATGTTGACTTTAAAAATTTTTTAAACTGTGACTTGTGACTGGAGACAAAAGGTAGCATAATCTAATAATTTAGCCAATGTCATTCTTAAAGTGGAGTATAGATTGAACCTCAATGACGAGTTGTTTTTAAATATGACAGTTTCAGAATGAACTGCTAAGGAGGTCATTTTACTAATGCCATTCTACAGAATGCTAGGCCCCCAAAGTGGCGCTGACAAGCTGTGTTTTCTGACTTCCAAACTGCTCGGCTTTCATAAATCAAGGAATTATGAGCACGATATTGAAAAGCAGGCACTCGTATCATAGACTATCGACTATGTCAGTTATCGCTGTGGACTATGCTGGATCCCAAGTGGATTTTCCGCTTGCTCTCCTCTCACAGGTCAATGCTGGGATGAAGGTGAACGAGGACAGACATCCACCAGCGTCAGCACAAGAGCTGGGCTCGAGCCTGGAGCCCAGCACGGCCCTCCCCGACAGGGGTCTCTGTGAGAGGTGCTCTGAGGATGAAGTAAGGCATGGAACTGGGCAGACTCCCACCCGCCGGTCATCCTGAAACAAGAGATTTGATTACCCTTATCATTATCTCTGCTTGCTGAGCAAAGCTCCCAGAGCTGTTAGTGGTTGTAAAATTACCCAGCTGTTCTTTAAATTCCACCATAGTATTTGACTCAGTGACCTCTTCAGTCGATGAATTTCACAGGTTCACTTTACACATTCCTAAGGCGTTATTTACCTCAATTTGTTCTGAATTTACTGCCTCTTATTTTTAGCAAGTATCTTCATATCCTCATCTTATTATAGGACAAGGTTACAAAAAAAAAAAAAAAAAAAAAACCTGTCCTTTGTAATTCTGAATGCTTCAATCAAGGATCTTACTAAAATGTGCTAGATTTCCAAAGCATTTTTTGGAAAATGTGCTCTCTAGCACATTCCACCCGGTTTCAATTAATATCCTACTTTCATCATGATCTCTTTTTCCTCAGCTCTGATTTCTTGCTATGCCTCATCATTCCGTTCCTCACCTAGTATTAACTTCACACGAATGACAATGATGAATATGTATTCTTTTCAATCAGAAAACCAAAGCCTGTGATGATATAAAAAGATTAACCTCTTACTGGTACCATTATTTTCTCTCAATGGAAATATTTTCTTGGTAAAACCAATACATTCAAAATACTTACAGTTAAATTAACCAAATCAGGATAGACTCAAATGTTTAACGAGGGCATTGTGGGTATTATCTGTTACGGTAGCTTCTTTCTGCAAGGTGTCTTGGAGCTACCAGAATTCAAGGGAGAGAGGCTGTTCATCCATCCTTCCTGTGATGTGAGTGAGTGTGTGTGTGTGTGTGTGTGTGTGTGTGTGTGTGTGTGTGTGTGTGTGTGTGTGTTACCCGGGATCAAACTCAGCACCTTGTGTTTGCAAGGGAAGCAAGGTGTCACTGAGCTAAATCCTCAGCTCTGTTGTATTTTCTAGTAAACCAGTATGTATTTCTTGCCACAATATTTGGGGATGTGCTCAGTACTCAGAGAAATGATTCTAAAGGTAGAACTTGCATTTTTGTAGCACTGTTTTAGTTATAAATAATTATCCAGAGCTAACAAAATTAGCAATTTTCCTGTCTATAATAAAAACAGCTTTCTTTTATTTAAGTGCATTCTTTCACAGTTAAATGCTTGCAATCCCTCATGTATCTTTATATTCATTCAAAATTTCCTTATTTCTATAATAAAGACATATGACACTACTCTGGAAATAAAATGGGTAATGCAGAAAATCGACACACCAGATAACAAAAGCATAGTTCTTCCTTTTTACTGCTGTTTTAAAATGTAGTTCAGAAGTTATCCACTGGGTAAAAAAAAAAAAAATGCAAGTTTGTAGACTTCGCTCTAGACACACAGACTTGAAAGCTCTGTGTGGCAGAAGGCAGGAGCCAGACATTCACTCTAACTCCTCATCTGTACCGATTATAGTTCTCTTTTAGCCTCTTCTTGGTTTGAAATATCTCCCTGGGAAAATTCCTCCACACCTATAGCTTCAAGGAGACATCTCTGTACCTATCCTAAGGGTCTCTAAAATGAAATGTCCCTTTCAATTCCAATGTCACATTCTGGTTTATCTCTGAGCTATTCATACACAAACTGAATTAATGATTTCTCACTCAAGGCTTCCTTTCAACTATTTTCACCTGCTCCCCCTTAGAGGCCCAAATCAAAAACTGGTCATATTTCTTCTTTCCATTATCCCTTAATTACTTGCATGAAATGTACAGCATTCGCCCCGTGCTTATTTCTATCAGATTTTCTGGTTAGAGACTGCTCATCCCTGAGACCAGTGGGTCATGCGTCTTTGCAGTGAGGAGCAGTGTCGTGAGATGCAGGGCAGGATGAGAGACAGAGTGAAGCATGGAGCTGGACATTGCGTGCCCATGTGCCAGTATCAAGGAAAAGCCAAGGAGCATGGAGCTTGCATGATGAAATCATATGGTCCCATGTGTAACTCTGTGCTTAGGGAACAAAACAATTGGAAGATGCAGAGAAGAGAAAATGAAGTTGTAAGTGAGTTGTAGTATGTATAGTTGATATTGTGAAATAGGAAATATTTAAAAGGGGGAGAGTGTGTAGGGGGTAAATAATGAGGGGGAAAAGAATGTGATAGTAGTAAAGAAAAAGGGAAACAAAGCTCATGTATATGGGGGTGGGGAGTTGCAGGGTAGGGGGGAAAGGGGAAAAATGAGAATCAAGTCATGTCATATTCTGGTACAAACTCTCAATTTTGAATGCGATGATGATGTGTATTCATAATGTACCAATAAAGATTTTTTAAACAGAATAAAGGTCTGCAGAAGTCTGTAGAGGAAAAACACAAAAGTTAAAATACTTAGAAACATGCAATGCACAATCTTCCTGGAATAGCTTAGTGTTAGCCTTGTTCATGGTTGTTCATTTGTGGAAATTTGGGCTAAGGTCTCTGGAATATAACAATGTTTGCATTTGTCTTTCTCTTATCTTTGAATGTGAATTAAGTTGTTTTCAGACATATTTTCAGGGAAAATAAATGATGATATCCTGAAGGCCAAAGCACAACATTTTGAAAGCCTTTATTATAGAGCTCCTCTGGGATGGGACTGTTTGAACAGGCCCACAAACTTGATTTTTTATTTTTTTATGTTAAGCTTTCTTATTAATCTGGAAGGACCAGGTATCAAGCCATTTTTCTCAAAGCAAATACTTAAGATTTATACACATTAGCCATTTTTAGATGATTAGTAGTACATTACCTTGATATATATTTAATTTTATTATTGTTCCTTGCAATAATTTCTTGTGATGACATTTTCTTTAAAACAACACACACACAAAAGTAATTATTTTAATCACACAATTGGAGGAAGAAAACAATAATATGGACATTGATATGTAAAATTGAGTGTATTCTCTGTGCAATCACTTCACTTTTACGTTTGAGAATCTGAATACACTAAAAGTTTCAATTATCCATATTTGATACCTATAAAGCAAATAAATACAACACTTACGAAGGTGTTGATGTACTTACTCATGACACAGTGTCAGGAGCAGGGTGTTCATTGTCAGTGTTCAGTGTCTTTTCTTGACCCATTCTGCTGTCTTTCCAGCGTAGGTAACACCTCCTGGGAAGTTGTAGTTACCATGCCACTGTTTTAAATAAGTGTCGGATGACAATGCACCCAGCAGGTTTTTAAAATTAATTTGTGTCCTTGCCCAAAATCGTAGTTTGTCTAATTGTATTGTTATCTAAATCATTCTACAGGTTATTTATCTATTTTGACAGACGTGTCTTGTAACAAGACTTGTATGGTCCTGCGGTGGACATGTGTGAAAATGATTCACAGTACCCACATAGCAGGGAAATTTCTGGATTGCAGAGAATAAGAAAGTACATTTTAAAAGATAAAGAAGTTATTTCCCAGAAAGATGGAACTAATATAAACCCCTGATGACATCATACAGAAGTTCTTACCAATCCATTTCCTTGCCAGATTTCATATTCTCAGCCATATTCTTGCCAACCTGATGGGTAAAAATTACATGATGTATCACTGTGATATCAAATATTAATTCTCTTTTTTAAATACTGTTCAGTTTTTCATATGATTACTTACCAGTTAGGTATTTTATAAATACTGCCAATGTATATGTTTTTTCCATTTAAAATATTAAGACATATTTTCTTACTGATTTATGAGAGTTCCCTATGTGCTCTATAAAATTATTTTTCCATGTGTATGCATTTCAGATATTTTCCCCAGTTTTTATCTAGGTATCTTGTTATATAGTGCTTTGTGTAGAACAGAATTTCTTAAATTCACTGTGCTCAAGCATTTCAATTGTTAAAGCTTTGGACATATCTTCTTAAAGTATTCCTTAAGGTCTTGTCTATATTTTTCCATATTTCACAATTCAAGATTGTAACATTTTCTTTTCAATTTTAAATATCAGATAAGTCTTCAATTTATTTCTTACCTAGTTCTCCAGGAGGAATTCATTATACAGGTGTGCCCAGTCATCCCAGGGTAATCAGGACAGAATTGGATCTTCTCTCCAGTTCCCAGGAATGCTACATGCACCACGGAACTGTTAAATCTATTCAACACATGTGGACTGATGGCTTACTGTCTGTCAGGCACAGGTCATACACCAGACATGGGAGAGAGGGTAATCGGGAGAATTTTCTGCTCTCACAAATTGATCGGTTTCTGATCTCACTACTCAACTGCATTTGTCAAATTGGACCTGCATCAACTCCACAGCACCTTACTTATCATATGTGTATACCAAGTTTTAATATTTTAAGGGAAAAGTTCTATTTTGGGAATATTTTGGCTATCATCTATTCCCTTCTCTTCTATGCTTCCATAAAAATTCTAGGGTTAGCCTTTAAAATTCTACACACACAGATACACACTCACACAAAAGCTTTGGTAGGGTTGACAATTCTTCAGTGACTGCATAGATGAATAGGGGAGATGAACAGCTTTGTGATGATACCTTGTATTTATAAGTATGATATATCTCACATTTCACTTAGGTCTCTTAAAATGAAAGAATTTTATGTGTCCATATTTTTTTCAAATACTTTAGTAGGCTTTCCTCAAAAGTTTCTTCTTTCTGTTTTGACTTCTGATTAGTGATTGGAAGTATATACATTTTTTTTTTAAGGTTTTTTGAGACAGGGTCTCACTTTGTGGTTCAGGCTGGCCCTGAGCTCAGCCTCAAACTCACATCACAGCAATCCTCCTGCCTCTGCCTCCCGAGTGCTGGGATTACAGGCATGAGCCACCACGCCCGGCACTGGTATGTGGTAATGGTTGCCGCTGGGGTGAGTCTCCACACCCAGTATTGTTATGTGGTTACCAGGGATTGAACCCAGGTCCTTGTGCTTGCAAGACAGGCGCCGGAACCACTGAGCTATATCCCCGGCCCTGGAAGTATATACATTTTAAGATCTGGTCTTCTCACATATTTATGCTTTTCCCAGTAAATAAATTGAACCTCTAATCCCTTGTAGGTGAACTATGATTCTCTTTGCCACACTGTGTCCTTAGCCATCTTCTAAATTTGGTTTCCGTGTTCTCAATTCTTTAAAGTGTTATAAGTCCTGGCGCCGTCTTGCACACTGTACACATTGGGGGTGATAACTGTAAAGTAATAACAGAATTTTGTGCACTTCTTTGTTTAAAAGAAAATATTTGAAGGCTTCCCTATACCACACTTTCTGCACTGCAGATGAACCTCATCCTGCTGAGAAACTTCCACAAAATTCATATTTTTAAAAACTATTTTTATTCTGAGGGATTTTTACAAGTTTTAAATGTCTGACAAATAGAAACAATACATACTTATGGGGTATGATGTAATATTTTGATACATGCTGTCACTGTGTAATGTTAAAATCAGGTGACTTGTGGTTACCTCCTCTAAAATTTATCATTTTTGTAATAAAATTACTCAAAATTATTCAAAATCTTTCTCCCAAATTCTTAAAACTAACAGTATATTATCATTATCTACTGTCATCTTCCTGTGCATGAGAACATCAGAACTTATTTTTTCATCACTGTCTCCTGAGCAACCTTTCCCCAGACCTTCCTCCTCCAAGCCATACTTGGATCACAGCAAGTGTATTTTATGATTCTGATTAGGTAATACATTTCATTTGACTCTGTAAGGCGTTGGGAGAATCTTTCAATTTACTAGTATTTTCCCTTAAATTTGATACAAAGCCAGCTATGTCATGGTATATTGATTTATATGAAAGATTAGGCTCTGCCTAATATTTTTAACAATTTCATGGGTTCATTAGACATTAAATTTTCCTTTATACTGTACATATTTGGTTATGAAAATTAAATTCATAAGGTAACTGAAGGAGGATTTCTTGGTTATAATCTTTGTGAGATTTTTATATCTTGAGTGGATCTTCTATGGTTTACCCAAATCCGGTGAGACAGAGAGTTCACACCCTTAATAAGTGGAACAGCAGGGCTTTAGTGCTGACAGACACAGCAGCTGTTCCAAGATTTCTCTAAGGTGACTTGAGGTGGAGGGAGTCTTAACCGCACACTGCTTCACGGAACAACTGCTGGGGCACCCTGGGCAGGGTCAGCCTCTGGGAGTTTAGACCTCAGGTACCACAGGGTGTAAAATTCTAAAACTCATCGGTTTCCAGCAGGAAAAACAGAGCTCAGGCTCTTCTAGCCAAGTCCTCTTCGTCTTAGGAAGTTGCATTTTTAATACAGGAATTCTTGGAATCCACAGCAAGAAAGTACAGAAACTGAGTCAGGCCAAGGCTACCCAGAACCTTGTCTGGCTCTTTTCCTGTCCACCAGATCTGGTGCTGTATTTTACTAGCAATGTGTCCAGTTTGCCCAGATTCTTAAGGCAGGTTCCATATTATCGCCTTACTTCTTCTCTTCCTAAAAATTGTAATTACATTTATTCTCTCTATTTCTTCATTTTCTTTCTGTTTTATTGACTCATTTTTATTCTCTTCCTTGGATCATTTCACAATCAAGTGCATTGTTTTTCTATTTTGCTATTTCAATAAATTCTGCTCCATGTAATCTTAGCTTTCTGATTTCTTTGAACTGGTTTCATTTTCTATTATTTTTGAGCTGGTTGCTGTGTTACTTTGTTTATAGTCTTTCTTTCTTTTAAAGACACTGAATTAGTTTCTGTTGCTTCCATAACAAGTGACCACAAACTTTGAATTTTAAACTAACACAAGCTCTATAATCAAAGTCTTGGTAAAGGCACTAACCCAGCCTAACTTGAGGAGGTACTACAACAGAAATGTGAGGTTGGTCATGCACTAAGGTAACCACAGGAACAAAAAAACTACAAACCCAACCCATTTAATAACCTACTTAGTTCAACCTACCACACAAAAAGCTTAACCAAAAAAAAAGTTTTTTTCCTCAGTTTTCTCTATTTAGACATAAGTTCAATACATATATTACAAGTATGATATTATAAAAATATATATAAGATTATATATTATATTATTATATATTTTATATTATTATTATTACAAAGGAAAAAGAAAACAATGTATTGTCAAGAGACAAACCACTCTGCCATTAAAGATGATAAGACTGAGTCATTCATACTCAAATGGATGTACCTTGAAGACATCCTCATAAGCGAAATAAACAGGTCACAGATGTGTAAATATCATATCTTTTCTCTGGTATGAGAAAATGAAGTTTTAAATGAGTTGTAGTATAGTTGATACTGTGAAGTAGAAAATATTTAAAAGGAAAGAGAGTGTAAGGGTAAATCACGAGGGGAAACAAATATGGTAATAATAAAGAAAAAAGAAAACAAAGATTGTATATATAGGGGGTGGGGTTGCGAGGTGGGGGAAAGGGGAAAAATGAGAATCAAGTCATGTCATATTCTGGTACAAACTTTCAATGTTGAATGCAATGATGATGTGTATTCACAATGTACCAATAAAGATAAAAATTTTTAAAAAAAGAAAAAAGAGACAAACCAATCAATAGAATCATCTTGACTTTTCTGATTTTGTTACTTTATTTTTTATGATTTTTCTCCTATTTTGTACATTTTTCCCCTAACATCTCTCTCCACCAGCTTCAACTGAAAACAAAAGGTAGAAGTTTTCCCAGACACATGTAAAATAAAAAAGATGGAAGGAGGCTACAGTCATAATAAAACTTTCATTCAAGAAAGAAGATAATGAAAGATGCATAACTGACACTGAGAAACTCTCCTACTTAGGAAGTTAGAGTCATAGTTCTCTTCTCTGGCAGAATTCTTAAGCTCCTACTTTTTCTTAGCTCCTAGATTGTCTTCCTGGAAATATCTTTCCTTTCAAGATCTTTTAAAAGGAGCACAGCAGAAGCTGGTTTATTCTCTTCTTGGGAGATGCTCAGTCTTCTAAGCCCAGTTTGAACTTGAGAAAGATCAAAGTTCTAAGGACTGTTTTAGGTCTTTAAATATTCAAAGAAATTTTAGCAACACACTTGCCCTCGAGCCTTCATATTGTGGTGTATTTTCTTCTAATTAATCCAACTTGGTTATAAGCATAATCAAAACATTTTGAGACTAAGCTTCAGGTTTCCTGTACTGTTTCATTTTCTTTTGCTTTTCTCTTCCCTCCACCACCCACTTCCTAACATAGGCTGCCTTGAGGTCATCAAGTTTGAAAGAAGAGACATTTACTCTGGATTGTCTTCTGCAGCAATAGAGAAAAATCTGTGACACCTTTATTGTTAAAACACTGTGTTATCCCTTTTCTAGGAATAGTTATAAATGGGCAAGCCTTTAAACTTGGAGACTATTTCTTTTCCTATTTATTCTTACAACTGTGTTAATTCTTCCCTAATAACACTTTTAATAATTAATCCTCTATCGAGCCCAGCTAATGGTAGCCAAGACACAAGGCAACTCCACCTTACACCATGAAAGGGCTCTATTGCTTTGCTTGGATGTAATGTACATTGCTATCATTTGAACTTCTAATTGATTTCCATAATGCTTTTGCCAACTACTCCATCAATACCACATTAAAAATAATAGTAATAAAAATCTCAACTCTTAACCTCAAGTTATCAAGGGTAGGATGAGCTATTTTACAGGAATGAATGAAGCTTCAAGCCTTGGTAGCTTCATCCACAGCTTGTTTCTGAAGGTCCCCTCCAGGGTCAGCACAGCTGAATTAAAGCAAGACACCAGGACAAAAGGGGCACTTCAGCCTCTCCCTGCCTTCATGTTGAAGGGACATTCCTCATTCCTTATCACCTGTGCTTTGCCAGAATCAGTCAAGTACTTCTCACACAGAAGCAGAAAAATGTTTGAGAACTAAAATAACTTACTTCTGACCTCTGACAATATTAAGTATTACAGAAAACTCAGCTCTTTTTGTGCTTCTTAATCCTTACTTTGAAGTTTACTGAATTTATTGTCTTTTCCATGTTTCTATAAAGCAGCATCCTTTGTCTATTCGGATTAGTAGTTCCTTTCGACAGTGGTCTGGAGAACACAGAAATCGAATGATAAATTTCAGCCAGCTTGCCATCGTACTTTCTGCCTCATCCAAGTTTTCCTCTGGAGACAGCCGTCAGGACCAGAGCTCCCTCCCTGCACCCCGCCCTGCCTCCTTCTCGTCCCTCCGTCTCATCACAGCCTTCAGTGGGTCCCTAAGCAGTCGTCTGGTACGTCAGCGAGGACAAGGTGCCTGAACAGGGATGTAGCTTAGAAGATTTGCTATCATGGGGCAAATCATCCAATTTCTGTAAGCTCTGAAGTCTTTCAACTATGAACAATGACTTCCATTATAGGATTAATGTTGATTTGAGAAAGATAATATGTGTGTTAAGTGCTCTATATTCTATAAAACTGCATGAAAGACAGCTTTAAAAATAAGTAATAGTATTAGATGTGGTCAGGGTACTTGGCCAGTTGGAGACTGGGTTAAATCATTACCTTCTATGCAAAATTTGCTGCACTGATTTTTATAGAAATTTTATGACAAGGGCTTCGACACTGAAAACTTCACCCTTTAAAAAATATACAGTTTAGGGGCAGGTATTTAGCTTAGTGTTTCTGGCTCCTGCCTACAAGTGAAAGGGTCCAGGTTCAATCCCCAGTAACCACATACAACAATGCTGGACATGGAGACTCATGCCCACCAGCAATCAATACCATATACCACAGTGCCAGGTTTGGTGACTCATGCCTATAATCCCAGCACTTGGGAGGCAGAGGCAGGAGAACTGCTGTGAGTTCGAGGCTGAGCTCAGGGCCAGCCTGAACTACAAAAGCAAAACCCTGTCTCAAATAATACTAATAATAATAATAATAAAATCAAAAAAGTAGAGTTTAGCTCTTTTTCTTTTAGCTCACTCATAGAGTTTTACAGCCATCACCACTATCTAATTTGAGGGCATCTTTATCCCCCTGAAGAAATTCCATACTCATTAGTACTTCCCTTCACCTGTGAGTGCTAATCCCCTTTCCAACTCCAGGGATCTATCTACCTGTGCCAGTGGTTCAGACAAACGATGCCACACAGCATGTGCCATCCACCACACTGCCCTCTCCTCTGGGGTGATGAGCCCAGGTTCCTCTGGGCTGGATTTTGCAGGACTCTTAACTGTGAGTGGGAGATGCCAAAAGCTAGAGCAGTGTGACCTATGACTCGGGAACCCAGAATTTCTCTTTAGGTAACATAGCTTGTGCTGTGTCTTCAGAATCATCTCACATCAAATTTCTCCCACAAAGCCCAGCTTCCTCATTGGTTCTCCATGTGGAGTGGAGAAAGGCCAGCTGCCCATCGCTACGGTCACCAGCACAGCCAGACATGGAGGACACATTCTGACGTCTCCCAGATGGGACCTATGAAAAGTTTAACTTCTATTTCTTATTTCAAGACATACAATCACTGAAAATTTAATTTTGAACTTACTTATCATTTTAAGGGACTTGAGGATGAAGCAAATATTTTCCACTTTATAAATCAAGGAAACAAAATAATGAATTTTTACAGAGGAGGCCAACTCTGTATAGAAGAAATTGTGATTTTTTTTAACACTTAAAAATAATTTTAAAACCTCTTTTATGATATCCAACTAACAGTCTATTAAACTATTCATAAGACAAATGAATTTTTCTTTATGATTCTGTTTTATTTACCACCAAACAGCTCAGAGACGGTGCCCATGAGTTCAGACAGAAAACATATTGCCTGGCTGCTATGAGGCGTTTCTGCTTTGTAATGAATTGATTCTTCTTCCAAAGAGTATTGGTGATTCTTTAGAGATTTCCACTTACGTTTCCTGCTCTTCTTCTGAGGCTGTCATTATTTAATTTTTCTTGCAACTCTCTCATTTAACTCTTGGAATATAATACATGGCATAGTTTAATATATACTATATACCTTAAGGATTTAAAAACATCGAAACAGAACTTATGAAGGTTCTACTTGGTGTCCCAGTATGCAAAGAAAATTTTATTTTCCTAAGATGTCATAAATGGTGATCTGGAAGCTTTGGCAGATGCTATGGAGGAGAAATATCTGCCGTATGTCTTAAGGACACCTTTGCTCATTGACATGGATATTCTCCTCCTTCCGAAAAGAGACAAACCCACCAGCTAGGAAATCAGTTTTAGAGAATGAAAAGCACATACGTGGCAAGGACAGCACTGAGTTATCTTCTTTTCTTAATTACTGAAGAAGTAGTTTATGTTACATAAAGGCCAGATCTAACCTAGAACTGGACATTGCCTTTCAACGAGTTAGAAAGTCCTTTCCATCACTATCTCCTTGAAAATTCATGCATTTTTGCTTCAGTAAGAGACACGACTGGGAATAAATTGCAGTACCATGAGTAAGGCAGTTTTTGAGATATTTATAACTTAAACTCAAACCTGGAAGTATTATAACTCCTCTGAGAAAAGTCTGATCTTCTACAATTTTCTCTAAAATGAAACTCAGAATGATTTCAGTCTAAACCATCCTCCACCACCCCTCCCCACTTTCAAGAGTAATTTTCACATTGCAATGCTAAAACAATCCAGCGCTGCTAGGAGACAGTGCTGATGAAGCATTTTCTTATTTGATACAGATTTTCGAAGGTTAAGTCCAGCACTCGGTGCCAGCAATGGCGCTGATTAAGCCAATCTGCTCATTCTGTTTCCTCTCTCAACTAAATACTATCAAGGAGCAGAGAGCATCCACATACGTGCCTCGGAGAATTTATAGGATCTTATTCCATTAAGTTAGATTTAGAGGGATTTGTTTGTATGTAGCCACTAATAAATACAGCAACTAGGTATGGGCCAAATCAATAATTTCAGCACACTGAGAGCTGAATTTTATGTTGTTTCAGTCTAATTATTCCATAAGGCACTTGGAATATATATTCAACATATATTTTCTAGAAGTTACTAAGTTTTAGCTTTCTGCAAAAAATACTTTAAAGAGAACAGTTTAAAAAAAAATACCATCACCTTTTTCCCACAAGGCAAGGTAAGCAAGGTAAACAATATGATAAATCCATGTGAAGAGTATGCAAGAAACGATACATAAATTCAAAGAAAAAATAGGTCCTTCTGGCTACTCAGCTGATTTTTCACATGGCTTCTGGAAGAGATTAAATATTAAATAACAACTTGCATTTCTATGGTTACTATTTCGAAGGCTGGAGCTGCAAAGAAGCAACGTTTTTATATCAAAGACAGCACAAGGGTAAAAACACAAAGTGTGATTTAAAGAGGGGCATGAAGTCACTGAAAGGCAGGGAAGAGAGCAGCTGTTGGTTCATGAAATGGGTTTGCATAATTAAAATTTATCAAAATGACCTATAGGACATGCGTAAATATTTTCTCACATGCCAGATGTCATTAATACCTTTTATATCTTAAATATTTTCTCAGTGCTTATGACATCAAATTATGATATGGTCTTTCTCCAGCTAACACCCCAGTACCTTCTTAATAAATTTCAGATTCTCAGTAAATACTCATTAGAAATAAGGAAGTAAATAAGGAATAAGTATACCTGAGGAGGAATGTGTATTTGTCAGTTTTTGTATTGCGGGGGCCAAATACCTGACACAACACTGAGGAAGAGAGGTTTATTTTGCCTCATGATTTGGGGGATTTAGTTCATGGTCCACTGGCTTCAGGGCAACCAGGAAGCAGAGACTAAGGGAGCAGGAGCCAGGACAAGAATACATTGTGCCAGGTCCACCCATGACCAGCTCTTTCAACCATAAGCTCATCGAAGGAAGAATCCACTGAGTGTAAAGAGCCTCATGACACAGTCACCTGTGCGAAGCCACGTCTTTGGACACAAGACTTTTGGAGGGTGTATTCCATCAAAGCCACAGTAGAAAGTAAGTGAAGGCTGTGCTGCAAAACAAGAAAGAAGTGAGAAAATTCAAGTGCTAGATATTCAGTTGTACAGGACTCACTTCGTTAAGAAAACACCCCGTTACTATTTTCTCATTCTTTCTCTTTTTAATACTTCTCCTTGAAGCAACAAGTATTGAAACATCGCCATGACATCACTGTCTACACTTCTAGGTGCCTTGATCTTCCTCCACTCATTTCCCTTGGTCCTCATTTCACTATTTCACTATGACTTTGCTAATGTCCCTGATGCCATCTCTGCCAAGTCTAATGGCTGTATCTCATTTTGCTCTCCCCATGGATGTGGTGAAGACCACATTCTTGGAGAGATGTCCTGATTTCTGGGCTGCTGTGATCCCACACAGATCTGACTTTTTTCTTTTGTCACCCACCATCCTTTTCAGCTTCCTTGCTCCTGTCTTCTCTTTTGCTTTAGTATCTGGATGACTGTAGTGATGTCACACGTGTTCTTTCCCTTGTGACACTCTCCCTCGGTGACTGAACAAGTTGAAAACACTTCTGTGTTTATGATTGATTCCCTACTTTAAATAAACACATCTGACATCCTCCAAGAAATTCACATTTGCATATCCAACTGATTATTGAAAAACTGCACCAAGACATAAAATAACATTGTGGCCCCAAAACTACTCCTGTACCTCTCAAACTAACTTTTATGTCTTCTTCTCTGGCTTGCAAAGTAGCACCACAGTACAGTGTGCAAGGCAAGAATTCATACATTTTCCTCAGCATTTATGTTTATTTCCCTCTCCAAACATAGATGATAGGCAAATTATCCCACTTTTAAACCTGAAACTTATCCTGAACCTATTCACTTCTCTTTATGCCTACTCTGAATGTTCTTGTCCAATTTGTCCATCTTTCATTAAATCACCCTAGTCAGCTCAATCTTGCTCACATTTTCCTATAAACACCTTAACCCCAGGGACTCCCAAGCCCACAGTACACAGGTATTTCAGGCCCATTGCTTGCCAATGGTCAGTGGCTCCCGGGTTTGTTTGCTCTCTCTGCTGTAATAAATTACCACAAATTGAGAAGAATAAACAACGAAATGCATCGTTTTATTCTTTCAGATGAAACATCTAACTTTGGTCTTCTGGGAGCAGAACTGAGTTGTCAGTATGGCTTTTATTCTTCTGTGGAGGCCCTGAGACAGACTGTTTCCATTTTCCACTCACACAGACACTCACCTCTTCCTCCACTTCAGACCAACACCACCTCACCTCCGTGTGCCTTCTCTCCCATCCCTGGGTCTCTCTTCAGTTCCTTAAGTTCTGCCTTTGGAGAAATGGCTCAGTAAACCAACATATTTAAAGAAATCACCCATATGTTATCACATCATCAAATGTAATTTATCAATTAATCTCTGCTGTTATTCTTATTTATGAATTTATTGCTGTGATTGCTAATGAATTCCTTTCAAATTCAGAGGTGCTATTACATGCTCCAACACAGGTGCTGGCAAATTCCTTTACTTTTTTTCCCCAATAACCTATCTTTGCCCAAGAATATCTTTCCAAACTCCAAGAGCCAGGCTGGAAGGAATGACTTGCCCTCACCTCATTTTCCAGTATTTTTTTCTTTTCTTTTATCTAAATTCTGGAAGCATCACTGAGCCTCTCCTTCTCACATATGTTCTGTTGTTTCCTCATCTGTGACACAGACCCTCCTCCTTCTCTAAAGGGCTGGCTCTCCTTTCCCTTTCCTTTCCTCATTAACCTCTAATTAATTACTACATATAAAAGTCAGTTCCAGGGGTGACATTCACCTAGACTCTGCTGGCCCAGCCTTGGTGAACTGGTCCAGCTGCCCTCAGCCTCCATGTCTGTAGGAGGCCTGCATTTCCCATCTTCCTTTGGCCACTTCAGTTGCTGGCCTTCTTTTCCACCTGCCCCCTGCCTAGAAATTCTCACCTGTCCACTCTGTTCCCAGTGAAGCTCTGTTTACCAAAGTTCCCTTTCCTGAATGCAATGAAAGTAATGTTATCTTCTGCTCCTTCACTTCTATCCATCTCTGCTTTTCTTTACCTGATCTTTGGTGACATTTGGCCTTCTTTTCCTCTTCATTCCAATATACTATCCATATCATAGTCATTAGTTTTATAATCTATTACTATTTTTCCACTTGGAGGTTGAATTCACATATGGTCTACAAGCTTATGCAGGTTATGAATAGTACCTTATTATTTTGTTCTACTGGCACCAGTTTCTTCCAACTATGACACAACATGGGTAATCATTATCTGTTGAGTGACTGTAGTATCTTTTTCTCAACTTCATTCTCTGATGCTCCAGTGTATATTTGTCATGTGATAGTGCTACTCTTTTAAAAAGGGCTTTATGAACAACTCTTTCCACTACCTTGTTTGCTTTAAAAGTTGGTTTTATTCAACTCACAGGAATAAATATATGACATTTTATGCTATCATTGAAGTCATCTACTGATTAAAGCAGGATTCTAAGATAAGAATTTGAGAGAATAGTAACAAAACAAGAAGAAAGACAGTATAACCAGCACCAGTACGTTTTTGAAGTAGACCTAACTGAGGACAAGGCCTGCATCTTGCTAGGGAAATTGTGTCCTGGAGGGCTGGTCAGATACACATGGTCCAAACCGTGGGCCAGGGTCCCACATCATCCAAGAGCTTCAGGGAGAAGGACACAGGTGCACTGATTTCCTGACACTTACCTTGAATTGTAAGCAGCAACGCAGGCTCCAGAAGATAAGGAAAATCCTCAGGGAGGGAGTGGGGGGAGGGAAAGTGTGGCAGTGAAAGGTAAGGGGGAGACTGAGGCTGGAGGGGAGGCAGGGCCTGCTGTGGTAGCAGGCATAAGCCACACCTTCCCTGGGGCCATGAGCTCTATTCTCCTCTCCCTGACTCTGTACCAGTTACCATAATGATGGCTGTGATTTGTTTTGGGCATTTCTCAGATCTTTAATGCCTTTGAGATAATAATAGCAGTATCTCCTTTGTGAATATCACTTTTGTTTTTTTTTTGTTTTTTTTTTTTTTATGCTCCTCATTTCCAGAACCGCAACCCCTAACCTCACAGTGGTCCAGAGGTCCTGACATCCACTCTGTTCTCTCTAGCTTGGGTTTCATCACTGGCAATCCATGTGATGTCATTTCAACTATGAGGTGTTGACAATAGTCTCCTGATTTCACATATTCTCAAAAGTCCAATCATGGATAATTTTCAACATCTGAATTCCCAGCACCAACACTTTGCTGCTGAATATTCTAAAAGACAGTCTCCTACCAGTACAGATACAAGTCGTTTTGCTAGTTTCTGAGCTCTTCACAGGATTTACTCATTGTATCCATTGACTTCATGACCAACAGCTCCCATTTCCCTTATTTCCCTCATAAGCTATTTGGAGCTTGTGTTATCGTTAAACTCTAAGTTCTTCTCAACTCTTTCTCAGCTATTGGACTTCTTTTCCTTATATGGAAAAACAAGACTCTTTTCCTTGACTCAGCTTTCTACTGACCTCCAACTTTTCCTCCTTATTTCTATCGTAATCTTTTCTTGATAGTTACAGATTGAATCTTCTCTGTCTGCCACTCTTGTAGGCCAACTCTGTTACAGCTCTATTCCACACTGTCTGTTTTGCAAACCTTATCCATCATGTTCCCCTAACTCCCTAATTTTTTGACTCTTTGCTTTCTTCCTACAGTTTGATTTCTAATCATTTAGGCATGGACAATAGTTTCCATGTTTTACAAACTCATAAATTAAAAAAGAAAACAAAAACCTTTTCCATGCTGCCATAACCACTTGATAGCGTTTGTTTCCTTTTTGCTTTTAAGTAGCTACCCTGACATAACCTTCACCTTCTTACGTCTTATCCACTCTTAAGCCCATCACCACTGGAAATTTCCTTCACTGCTCTAAACTGACGAGGTATTTCATGGTTTTGTGATCCTGAATTTACAAATACATCTCAGAAATAACTCATTTGAGTATCTTGATGCCTTTTGCTTCTGTGGTTGATATCTTTACTCCTTAAAAATCTTTTTACTTTGACTCATTAAAGTACCCACTTTGGAATTTTTCCATCCATGGCTCTGCCTCAAGCATCTCTGAACAGAATCTATGTCCATATAAACTCCCTAGAAGTGAATATCTTCTATACTCATACCTTTAATACTTACTTCCTATGTGTTAGTATTTCACTAAATCAGCAGTTCCTTATCTTTGGTTGCTGCAGTACTAACACCAAAACTTGTATTTCTAGTCCAGAACCTCCAAAA